>VXBX01000894.1:17456-59025 GCA_013400415.1 Scytalopus superciliaris
TTTATTTGTCAATTATCATGTTTTATCTAAGATATGGTATTTCTCACATATATGGATGTTCTCCCATATGTTAGCTAGAGACTCGCTAGTATGTGTCAAGACTTTATAGTTAAATGTATGTTTAATGTTGACATGTAAATGCATAGTTAGCACCCGTATAATTTGAATGGTTTTCTTATTACTTTCATATATTTTAACAGAGCACAAAATTTTGAAATTAACAGAAATATTTAGCAATTCTGAATGTAAAGCAGTTCATTAGGCGCCTAACTTTAGCTAAAAATTTAGCTGAATTCACATCACCAGAATGGTTTATGTGAAACAAGTTTACTGCAAGGGCTAAATCTACAGAACAATGTAAAATTTTTTATCACTGAGCAACCTTGGCAATAATCAAGTCTGTTTGAAATACTGTGATTTCCTGTCAATCTTTTAGCTGTGGTAAAGATGCAAAACTCACAAACAACAAAAGTAGGCTTTTTTGTCTAGTAACATAATCAGCAATCATTAAAATGTTTTAAGTGTAAGGGAGAAGAAAAAGAAAGAAGCTATTTCTGACTATAATTTATCTATGTAAAGAAAATAAACATGCTCTGCAACTTGCTGCTGTAAGTTGAGTTGGCATAGCATTAATTTCATAATTCTTATAGTTCATAAAGGATTCCAGATATTTGCTTTCATCAACAACAAATAACCAATGAACTCATGAAATTATAACTAATTTTTAACACAAGGTGTTCTTCCATTTCATCAGACGTATATAGAGAAGATATTTTTCCAGATACCAATCAATTATTATCCTACATAACACACAATTTCCAATACATTATCCTCTTTTTTAATTAAGATACTTAAAAGAATCAGTCTCTCTAGACTTTAGCTTGTGCACAGTAGGAATGACGAATGGAAGCTCCTGATTAATGATAACACATTTCAGATTTTAAGAAATTAAGGGAAGGTATGCACATAAGGATTCTCTTGCATTTAATTCCTGATAACAAGTCACAGGATGTTCCTCTGTATTAAAACTCTGGTGAAAAACAGAGGTACTGGACACAACACTGTACTCATTGGAACTGAGTAAGTTTTCTGTTGAAATCAAGGATCTCAACCTACTGAACTCTTTTCGTATTAAAACTCTGAGTACTTTCAACACATCCAGNAACATGAGAAATAAGGCAACCATCTCCGCTCCAAATTTGAGTTAGAAAACAGACAAGTACTTTCCCAAATATGTATATTAAAAAAGATTAATATTTCCTTACACATCTTCAACTCGAACTCTCTGGTAATCAGAAAGAATGGCTCCCACAGATACACCCTCCACTCCTTCTTTGTCCTGAAAAAAGACATGGAATATTAATGACAGCAGTATATGATGATTTAAGCTATAGAGATTCATTATCTCCTGTAGCAGAACCAACCAATAGTATTTTTTCTCTGTGTCCAGTACATGGAACTGGATTAGTGACCTTGTACAGAAGAGAGCAGCTCAGCTGACCTACTAATGGTTATTACTCTAATGCAGTAATCTACTCAAGTACCATTTTACAGAAGAAAGAACCAAGGTAACTGAAAAGTATCAGATTTAACAGACTATCCTTAAGTTTTCCTGACATCCTGAAAATTCCTTCCAGATTTTCACTATAAGCGAGCTATTAGCTATCCCACCTACAAATAATTATCAGCAACATATAATCATGATTATTAATTAAACTGTTAGCATTTGTCATGGAATTCAGCACAAGAGGGTGTGAGATTGCTCTTTTTATCCCAACACCAGAAGAAGAAAACTCACAGGCAACTTATTCAACATCACCTTTTGAAAATTCTGCTATAAAGCAAGGGTTTCCAAGACATATTTTGTCTGCTTTATTTCAATTACCTAAGCCAACAAGCAGAACCTTTTTTTTTCTTGTAAACACACTGAGAATATAACATTTGAAAATGCACATAGTTCCAATATTTTGTGAGCTCTTGCATTTCAAAGCTGTTTTTCTTTCCCTAAAATTTGCTCCACCCAGACTTCAGTAAAAGTTGTTTTTCTCTTTTAACCAAGACTCATCATAACTACAAATCATGACTTACTTTCTTGGCCTCATCAGTTAGACTGCAATCCTGTGAAGTTTGAAGCAAAATTTCATCACAAAATTTTCAACTATATATATATGCATCCTTCCCCACACTTTCACCTTGAGCTTGCTCTATGATCTCATGAGCTCCTGCTAAGCCATGACTGAGCAAACTGAGCAGTGAAGTATCCCTTGACCGGATCAGTTGGGTTGTGAAGCCTCCCTGACTGTACCAGGAATTCTTGCACAGTATAAGTGGGAACAATTCTGACTTTAACAGGCACATCAGCTGCCCAACCAAGGTGGGCAACAAAGGATAAGCAGTTATCCTTGTGAGTCTAGAATATCATTTACCTGAATCACAGCTCAAGTGAAATGTCACTTCAATGGAATTTCAAAATCAGATCTGTCTTTGCCTGATGGTACTGAATTTAAAATTAATTTCCAGTTTATCAATAAAATTATGTGGAAGGTATGTTACTTGAAATTATAGTGCAGTGAAACGTATTCTGGCTTATGCCTGTCTGGATATTCTTCCCTCAATCTATTACCTTATTCTTCTTTACATTAATTTTCACCTCAGATTTGCCCAACCAAATTCCTAAGTTATTCATGTCCACCTATATTTGTGATGTAAGACTCACTGTATTTATCAAATTTCCTCACTAGAGTAATCTGACAAATACATCACTACTCAAATTATGTACTTCTACAAGTCATTAATGGATATATTCCTTAATAGCAAGCTATTTGGCTATTAAGCCAAATCGTACAGGCTTCAGGTTGATGCTTCTCACATATCAAGAAGTAATAGTACTGAAAGAACTTTTATCTGTCACTTGTTCATTATCTAATGCTGGTATTATCATCCTCATTATTATTACTACTATTATCCAGACAATATTACTACTGCTACCCTTTGAGCTTTCTGTGCAACATTTCAAAGCTCTTTTTAGAATGAACATAAATTACAGACAGTTTCATTTACTCAACTCGCCCATCTACAAATACATTTCTGAAAAAGTGAATACAGTTACACAAGCAGAATTTTCTTTAAATAAATTTGATAAACTGATTCATGAAGACTTCTTGGATCTTCAAGTACATCTAAAATATTTTCCCTGTATTCCTTTATTTCACGCCATTTTGATATGCAGTCTACCTGTACTGCTACAATTGCATTTAAGTGGCAATCATCGAAGTTATTTTTAGAAAGATTAGAAAGTTAAGTTGTATAACAATCTTGGAAAACGTGACAGTTAAGTACTCCTTGTTTTTATTTTTATGTAAAAATAGTAACAATAAAACTTCATCAAAATGTTCTCTCAATGTTATCATCCAACATGTCCAGAAATATTACCTACATTTTAGCTTATGTGATCAATTAATCACAGTTTTAAGTTACCAGATGCAAACTATCCCATCAACTAAGTTCACTAAGTAATGTTTTTGAAGCATGTAATACAAACACAAGGGTATACAACTGCTGTCTCACAATTAGATGAATCTCCATGGCTACAGAAATACACATATCATACAAAGTGCTCCACATTCTTTTATCATGGAATCATTGAATGGTTTGAGTTGTAAAGGAACTTATAGATTATCTAGTCCAATACCCATGTCATGGACAGGGACCCCTTCCACTGGATCTGACTGCTGAAAGCCCCACCCAACCTGGCCTCAAACATTTCCAATGATGGGGTACCCACAACTTTTCTGAGCAACTTGTTTTATAACACACATTTCTCATTAAAAAAAAAAAATAAAATAAGGTGCTTATTGGTGTCATGATAGTATTTTTTATTATGCATTATAGATCTGTAGTTACCACAGTAGTTTTCATTGTATTCCATTATATATATTTCCATTATATATATTCTTCTTATTCTAAGAATGGGAAATAAAGAGGTGTATCAGAGATGTAACAGTAACTATATAACAAACTTTTAAGAAATATATAATCCTTATAATCAACAAATATGCAGTGAAACCTGCAGGACTTCCATTTTTATTTGTTTAGGATTAAAAAAATTTAGTCATGAGTCCTAGGAAATTTCATAACCACCCCACAGTAATGGAATGAAAAAAAGCCACAGACAGTTGCAGAACTTCTACCACACCAATCACTGAAACAATGGCCCAAGCTTGAAATGTATATATCTAGAAGATTACGCATAGGTTTTGGTTTGAGGTTGTTTTTGTTTGTGTTTTCAATTATGCATATCTGTAACATATTGGTAGTGGCTATGTACCTGTATGAATGCAGATACACACACCAACACATAAATATGTATGTCTGTCTATATACATATATACATTTGTATATATATATGTACACATATATACAATATATCTTGAAGTTGGTAATGCAAGAAAAAAATACTATCATTGGTGGCTTGCTTACAACCTACATTAAATCTGACTTAATAATATACAAGATTGCACTAATTCTAGTTTATTTCCTTTGATAATACGTAAGTTTTAATCATCTTTTGAAATAGCAGTACATCCTATCATTTTGCAATTGTGGTTAGCACTCATGTTTAAAGAATTCTCACAGCAGGTTATTCACCACCATCACTTTTCATTTAGTTCTTCTGATGGGAAGGAGCAAATAAAAACTTCCACCACTGTCCAGACAGCAGCTTCCACAAGGAGACACATCAGTATACTTAATACATGCTTTGAAATGAGAGAACTATTTAATATACTTACATACCATGAAATTGAATAAATTCAATCCCCCTATTTTGTCCAGTACAAGAAATCAAAGTTCGAGTGGCACAGATTCAAGAAATAAGAAGATGTGAGAGAAGGATGGAATATGAGATGGAACAGAAAAAAGCTACAGTCCAACAATCTTTAATAAATCCCTCAAGTGGACAAAGTTGACTTAAGGCTTGCCACACAGTGTATTCCACTCAGCACTCGAAGCACGCAAAGAGCACTAACTGAAACTTGTTCCTCACTAGATTTACTCTTTGGTATTGAAAGAGTTACTGGACATCTTGCAAACAGATAGGATTTTTGTTTGACTTAGAGCTGTTCATGGTTAGCAGAGAGTTCTTCCCAGAATCAATAGTGCCCTCACCTTTTAATGTGGAATCTGATCAGGTTTGGTCACATAAAAAGTATGTTCACAAAACTGCATGGGTAAAGCAAGCTGACATCTGCAGGATAAATAGCAGGGATCTGCACTGAAAAAAAGCCGAGGAAGCGAAATGGGGAAATTCAGAAGCAAAGACACTCTATAATACAAAAAGTAACAGAGAACAGAAAAACGTTCAAGGAAAGTTAATAAAGAAGGATGTGTTTTTTCTTGGGTTGTTTGGGTGGGGGTTTTTAAATTATTATAGAAAACATCATGTACTGTTAACTTAAGAGATTATCTACACTGTGTAAAACTTTACTAGTATGTTGCTAGTGCAATAGCCTAGTCTACAATAAAAATAAATTGCTTCTCTGAAATACTTGGATAATACAGAGAACACTTTTACTCAGTACAATATATTCTGTCACAAAAATATTAAAACACAAAGTATGAAATGTACACATATAAAGATATGCTAAACACAGATGTATACAGATGCTAACAAACTTTTTATTTTCCATGTGACATTTTAAAACTTATTTTTGCCCTTCAGAACTACTAGAAGTAGTCATTTCAAAAGGCAAGTATAAAAATAAACTTTTAAAAAGCAACTAAATAACACAAATTTTTAGTAATTTTTTTAAAGATAATTATTTGCTTTAACTGTAAGTGAAGTTATGCCATTATTGTATGTCTTGTTAAAACCATTAATTTATTCCTGTTCATTAAATTACTGCTCTTTGTGTATCATAAATTACTTTTAGCCACATTTCCTGTCAGAAAATAGTAAAAAAAAATTAACATTTTTGTGAAAGTTCCAAAATATCACTGCAATGAGTATGCTTACTGTTACACTGTTGTTAAGGTGCCTTTGTTATACCCATGTACAGTTCTAACATACTGCTTCACAGCTCAAGTAAAATATAAACAGAAGTGTAAGATTAATTTATACTAGAACACTAATTTCAATTTTTATTTTTCTTTTTATCTCAATGACTGAAATTCAATTAAGGATAGTGACTAATTTGAGAAAATGTCTACATATGCATCATAGCATACGATACTGGTAGAAGTATTCTTCTGGTAAGTAAAAAATTTATTGCAGTAGCATTAGTACAGAGGTTCTCTTTAATTTCACATTTTAATGTCTTTACTTGACCCTTTCAGAGTTCAGAAAAAAAGAAAATTAGTGCTAATATTTTCAATTTAATTAGTATATCACATGCACTGTAACTATTAGTGGGAAATGTTATATTAATGAATGTAAAAGTTAGCTGTAAATTACTTCAGAGTTATTATCAATTTCCCAAGTTACTGCTCCTTAAGATAACCCCCTCCCTATGGTCCTTCCAGTAATTTTTCTTTGCCTGATAAACATGATGATTAAACAGCACACAGTGCAAACCTTTGATACTTTTTAAATTAAATCCATGCCCAGCCTAAGGGCTGTGTCTGATTTCAACAAAATGTGTCAGTTAATCAGATAAAAAATTATCAGCAACTCAAAGAAACAGCAGCCCTAGGCTTCATCAGTGCCAGAGAAAGCTGAACAAAATAAGACATACAGACAATATCACATTATGAGTAAAGGTTACTGCTAAGCATATCACTGCACAGAACTACTCACCACCTCAATAATGTCTATCTTAAATGAAATATCACATATAACGACCAAAATAATAACAAAGAAAGAAAAAGGAAGTGCTAGACCTGTGCCTGTTTATGTGAATTGCAAGAAAATTTGAATGCTGCTGTTCAGAAAAATGCAAAATGTTCCTAAAAATTTACAGTTTAGAGAAGATCTTTGTAAGAAACTGAAGTATAAATAGCTAAAGAACAGTTAGATTAAATTTTTAACATTTGCTTCATAGATATGCCACAACAGAGTTCATTTTTATGACCAAAAGTAAAATGCATCATCTCTAAATGAAATTGTCTTTCTTTCCAGTTAACACCCTCCTTAAAACTAGTATGAATAACTTCAAATTAAAACACATTTCCAGGTGTGTGACTGATGAGATATACCTTAGTACCAGGACTTTTAAGCTTCTGTAATTATTTGAGTGGAAAATTCTTAAATATGAGCTTTGCCTTATAATTTGTGAAGTATTCTAAGATCACTGATTATAGTGATTTCAAACAGAGTATGTGATTTTTTCTAAGCTTTGATATGTCTGTCAGATGCAGTGGCAAGTAATCAAAGACAGTATGGGAATATCCCTGAGACATGAGGATATAATCACTCTGTGTCAGATTGAAAACTCACTTGTTTGGTAAGGTTCTGCAGACTAGCTATGAATCACACAGTCTTGTGGATCACTACACATTAGCTGAGGCTTTCCTGTCTTTCACATAGGGACCGCAAAGCACGTTTATCTAATGCCTTCATTTCTTAGGAAGAAATAGTTCCAAAAATGGAAATTAATTTAATGTGGTTTCACATAAAATCCCTGTGTGAACACTCTCATTATGAACTTCAGTAGTCTTCAGTGAGCTTATTTTAACTTGCTTGAGAAGTAAATTACTTTTTAATAATAGTACCTCTACAAGGCAATAATCCTATGTCACTAATCCACTTTAAAAGCTAACTAGCTACATTTTTATGAATGCTCTTCATGGGACATAGGCACACTACCACCTTTAAGAAAACTGATGGCCTAACTTCAAGAGTTTTAAAAATGCAGTAACTGAAACACTAACGCACGCATGCACGCGCACACAGACACACACACACACACACACACACACACACTCACACACACGCACAATCTATTGATTCAGTGTAGGGGGGTATTCATCAGGTCTCAGTCATACCCTTCAGTATCTGATTGCAATCTCATAATAAACACATCTAATATGGTCCTCTTGCTTCCTGAAAGTGCCAGTGACTCAGGGAGATGGTGACGGGGTGAGTTTCTTTGCACATAAACACATACACACACCACAGCAAGGGAAAAAGCAAATGAGACAGAAATATCACTCTCAAAGTCTAATATCAAACAGAAGTGTATTGAAATACTTCAATTCAAAAGGCTAGAATTATATTCCAAACAGGAGAAATAGAAAACCAGGAAAATCTTCCACTATAGCCAATACAACACACCTGAAATGCAAGTTTTCCTGATATACTGCTTCTCCATTTAGCTGCATTTACAAAGTGAACAATTAGTCTTAGTAATTATAAAAAATTCATAAATGAATTATTTTTATACTATCTTACATATTAACTATTTTCATAGAATAAAAGGAAGTTGCTGCATCATTTTAGATACCATACTATCTCAAGATTTTTTTCTAAATTACTTAATGTAGAGTGACTGATTCATTTTTTTCCAATTAAAAAATGTTATACTAAAACCAGTGCATTTAGAAACATTTTATATAGTTAGATATACCTATTAAAAACACAGAATAGTAATCTATATCTATAAAAAAACATAGAATACAAAATAAAAATTAATAGACATCACAATAGTGGTATTGTGAAGGCTACTTAGGGACTTTTCTCCAGAACTGGAAGTTTTTGGTTTCTTTATACCAGTTAACTGAGTAATCATTAACTGAGGCCTGCATTCTACCCACAGAAGCTGCAGACTTTGACATTGAAACAAAAATCTGCAGCCGAACACAAAATTATGTTTTTAATTGCATTGCAGGGATTTTTTTTCAAATAAAGGTCTGCTTCACCTTTGGGACTACCAACTCTTAAATATTCAAATAATTGCAGAGCAAACTTGCCTGCAGACACTTCTTTCAGGAAATCTTATTTACAAAATTACCTCAGCAAAGACTGATTCCTTAATTTAATAACCAAATTAACATGAACAGTCAACTTCAGATTGAATAAAAGACATTACATCATAACAACAAGATGCCAGTGGACAACTACAAAACAGTTAAGTAACCATACATGTTTCTGTCTCCATGCTAGACTGGGTATCATAAGTGTTGGTGATTTTAAGCATAACTATTTTGCAGTCAAGAGCAATTATTTAAAAAACAAAAAGTACAATCACATGTGAATTCTTCAGAATGAAAAAAAAAGTAAAAAAAAGTATTTGTGTTATAAAGGCAGGTATTGGCCTATATCAGTATGTGTCAGATCAATGTCTTGCTGAAGACAAACCATTTACTGAATGAAGGAAAAGGTCAAAACAATACTAGCTTGTATTTTCTAGTTAAGAAAAGATCCATTATTTAGATAATGAAACCCAGTTCACTTGCATATACTCTGACCTCGGAGAGGCAGAATTTACTTCCTGAATTTCTTTTTTTTAAATATTATCTTTAACAAACCATAAGAGCCAAAAGTCAGCCTTGATAAACTAAGTTCTTGAATGTAAACACAAAGTGGTTTTTTCTTGTCCTGCATTAGCTGCCAACCACATAGCCTCCACGTGGACCAACTCCTAAACGCTAATGGCAATCTACCCCTCTCCAATGAAGACCAACAATACACAGATCCAGTACAGCATCTACAAAACAAAATCTGAACAGACTCTATAATTTGCTTTGCTTACCTGAGGTAACCAAATGAACCAAACATGGTTTGGATCATTCAGCTCATTAACAGACTTCCACTAAGAGAAGCCTCTCTAGGAAAATGTCATACAAAAATTAACTGTATAGTCTCATTTATTTCTATATGAATATTGTCAATACAATGTTATTTAAAGAATTATTTCAGAAAACATTCTTGCAAATACTGAGGTCCAGAAGTAATTCAATTCTTGTTAGTAATTCTGTAAGCAAACAGTTCTTTTTGAGCAAGGAAAACTGTAGGCATGACAAGACGATACTGAGTTTTTCTTTTGTAGTCTTTTACCATATGCAACAGGAACCATGGAAGAAAAATGTCTTAAATGAAAATGAGATTTCTTGTCCATTAGAAACAAATATTCCTTTCCTCGCTTATGTTTTCCTGTAAAGAATACAGCTCTCTGAGAGCAAAAGAATTTTAAAAAACAAATTCTAAAATTAACTCTTAGATGCCACAATGTGACATTAAAGTAGTTGCCTGCTTATTTTAACACATTCTAAACTATATAAGAATTTCAGATTAAAGAAGTCAATTTTACTGTCACTAACAAGTGTTAAGCAGATATGTTTATATACACTTAAGTAATTCCATTCTCCCAGGTACTACAGCTGAGAACACCTTTCAAAACCGCACTTAATATTTATTAAATCTATGTTGTGCATCAATACATACATAGAGATATACAGGCGCTCTCACATTGCCAGTGAACTCTAGTTACTTTAAAAGGAAAAATACTTCTAAGAATATGACAATTTGCTAGTATTCTTTCTTGAATTCAACTCCAAAAAAGTGTACAAAATCTTTATCTCTTAGAGGAAATCTTTTTATAATACAGAATGTTCAGACTTTTGAAACTTCCACTATTTGTAGTAAAGAGCTACTGAAACTATTTATAAATCATACTGTCCACCAAAACTTAACTGTCAAACTTAGTTTTTTTTGCAACTAGCCCTGAACAAATAGCATCTGCAGCAAAAGATCACATTCTATAAGAGCAAATAAATTTTCCCTTCAGGTTGACCAATATATAAAATTATTCAATGCAATATTTGAACAAGTCATGCAAACATTGTCCAAAATGTTCATTGCTACTTGCCTGAAATATTGATCACACTCAGTAATTTGAAGTACTTGAATAAAAAAATATATAACATGATAGACATGAAAACCAAAGCTTTAATCTCACAGTCCTTTGATGAAAAAGCAGAAATTTCATCAGTAACTCTGAAGATTCTTATACAGACTTTTACAAACAGCTGATTCACATCTACTTCTATGCTGAGCCACGTCCCAATAACATGAACATAATTTTTAACTAATTTATAATATGAAGATTTAAAATATCTGAAATAATTTCTGAATTGTTATTAAAAACTATGATGAAGTACATGTAATTCATTAATAAATTCAAAATTTTTAACTGTTGATGGACAACTTACAAAAAAACCTGTTGCTTTCACAGTCTAGTTTAAAACTGTATCTTCTCTCAAAGTGCCAGTCCCTATTTTTAATATAAAACAAGTATATTATATTAAATATTATTATAGTGGCATGAGTTATTGGAATATGGAATTATCTGATAATGAATGTATGAGAAGAAGGCTCTTCTGATCTTATCATCACTCCTCCGCACACAAAAGCAGAACACAGAACTTTGAAAACATTATGCTGGCAGAACACCGTCCATTGGAATCAAAAGAAAGGCCTCTTTCTTTTTGTAATTGGAACAGAAGGCTCAGGAACAGTCCTTTAGTCTTCAACAAAATTTTTGTTACTTCTCCAAAAGTCAACAAGGTTTGCAAATTCTTTAAAACTGTTGGGAATCTCAACAATGCAACACTAGAATTTTGTTTCATCAAATTACGTTAATATGGCTAGGTTCCTTATCTTTTTTTGCCTAAATATCACTGATCCTAAAAATCATTATGTTCAAATGATGAGAAAACGGCACTGAATAAAACTGAATTAAAAGAAGGCATAGTCATGACTGTCAAATTCTTCTATAACCTATACAAACTTAAAACAATCTTGATAAAATATTCCTTAAAAACCAAAATCATCACTTTTTACAGTGGTATACATTTTCTGCTAGTTTTTGGAGTAGAGATCCTCTTCAAATTTAAGCCTCGACACACACCTTTTTGCGCAATAGTTACTATTTCAAAACTCCAGTGTCTGCACTGCACTTCTCATAATAAGAACTCATTCAGGATTCAAACTCCTTGAGCAAAAGAAAGAATTCTGCACATACTTAGTGAAAACACTGTTATTTTATGCTCATCTATGATATCAGTTACTCTTATTAATGAAAATATTGCAACTTTTGACAACATCTTTCCCACATTGCAATGAAGCACAAAATGCCACACCATGATTTTCAGGTTTGATTTTCTTCTAAAGTGCCTTTGTTTGGATTATTTTTCCTTCACTGCATATGAAAAAAGACAAGGTCACTTAGCATTACTAAAATGATAGTAATGATTCCAAGTCTTAAGAGAAACATTCCAAAGCAATATCAAAATATGTTCTCTGACAAGCTTTAGAAAGTTTACATGAATAATCAAATCTTACTTTTCATTAAACTGATTAGCAGCAAGAATCAAAGGTTCTTCCCAGTATTTTCTTACCACAATAGAAACAAATATTTTTCTATATAATTTCAATTCCAAATATATACGTTGAATGAATGCATTTCAGACACTCCAGCTGCAGCCACATAAATCTATTAAAGTTTTCTATGTCTACCGTTGTTTAGATATGGTAATTTGGCAGAACAATAGCTTAAGGACAACATTCTCCCATTTACAATAAAAATATTTCTACATTAGATAGTTAGAGCTTAATAATTAGAATCAATTAATACAGGTAAGGAACTAAAAATACATCCCAAACAAATAATGTAAGACTTGTAAAAGCACATTAGATGTGTTTCAAGATTGTTACACCCAGTACAGTAGGTCCACATTGCCTCCTGAGTATACTGCAATAAACAAGAGTAAACAGAGTAGAAGCTGACAAGTCTTTGAGGAGAGAATAACTTGCAACACAAAACTCTGGTATCAGTCCCTGCAGCTACAAGTATGTACAACCTGATTGTGAATTTCTTTAATTTCTGAAAGAAGTCTCATAAGCATCCAGTCTGGTTCAAACACCCACTTAATTGCACTACATTAAAGTTTTTCACTTTATTTTAATGAAAGAAGACTAAAATTGCCTTCTATCACAATATCTGTCAGTAAGTACTCTGATGTAAACATCAATACCAGGAAAGTATTCTACCTTTTTAGTATCAGACAATTTTTATAGATCTTTGATTGGACAAAACGTAACATTCCAAGCGCCATAAAAAAAATCTCTGTCTTCAGCAGGGAACTGATGTGTGTCCATTATTTGAGGTGTGGAATTCTTCAGCAGCAGCACATGCCTGCCACTTCATGAGATGAATTGAGAAATTTAATTTTCTCAGAGTGGTCCAAGTGGTTAATCTGATGCAAGCAGATTGTTACTCTATAGAGAATTTGATCAGGCAGCTTCTCTCTAAACCTTTATTCAATTCTTCAACATATAGTTTGATTAGGCTTGACATGGTATTGGCACTACAGAAAAAGTGTCTCTGTTGTTACATCTCCTGACCATCTGAAAGTGTATTCTTGAAATTAATGCTGTGTTAGATTGTTCTTCTCCTATCTCTTAGTACCTTTTATTGATATCTTCCATTAAAGTCAAAGACAGCATAACTGTGCCTTGCCCAGAATAATAATGGTCAGATACTTTCTGCATGCTCTACAAAGTAACACCATTCACTCTTTGGAAAAGACTTACTCTACTAATAATGAAGACAAACAGCCTAAAGAGGTTTTCAGCAGAGCTTATGGTCTGTTTTATTCCTATCCTTAAAACACCTTTGTTTGTTTTTGCAATGATTTCACATTGAAACTGTGACTAGGTATCTACACAGCTATATGAGTCAACTTTAATGCAGTCATTATGTCACATCTCTGCACATCCCATGCAGGTATTGAGTGCTTCAGGGATTGTAGTCGGCTGACCTTGGCTGGACATCAGGTGCCCATCAAGCCACTCTATCATTCTCCTTCCCAGCCAGACAGTGGAGAGATGGAAAATGACCTGTTCAGATAAGGCAGTTTACTAAAGCAAAAGTGAATGTTAGCATGTGCACAAGTTAAGAGGAAAATTACAAGGTTTATTCTCTAATTTCCACTAGTAAGTGATATCTGGCCAATTCTCAGGAAGCAGGGCTTTGGCACGCATAGCAGTTGCTCAGAAGTCAAACACTGTAAATAACAAATGCCTGCCAGCCTCCTCCTTTCCTTAGCTTTTTTATCTTAGCTGATGTCACATGGAATATTCCCTTGGTTAGTTTGGGTCAGCTGGCCTGGTTGTGCCCTCTCCCAGGATCTTGCCCTCGACTGGGGGAGGAATGTTACAGTGCTGATGCTGTGCCAGCACTGCTCAGCAGTAACCAAAGCACTGATGTGTTAAAAATGCCTTTCTAGCTCCCAATGCAAAGCACAGTACTGTGAGGGCTGCTGTGGGGAAATGAACTCCATCTCAGCCAGACCCAATACAGGGATTGTGCAGTATCTACCGACAGCTGTGCTGAGACAAAAATCTCCTGTCTGAGTTCAGTTGCCCATGTTCACTATTTTTACTTGCTGACTCATCTTCTGATGCCTTTCAAAAGTGCTCCTGACTTATTTAAAAGGGAGAATTACCCACTTTCTAAGTGAGGTAGAACAACCTTATTTTCATATAGTATTGTACCACACAACTGACACAGCACAACTATGACAGAGACAGAATATCCAAGCTGCATTCACTGCTTGTTGCATTAATCTCAGCATAATATTCTCAAAATCAATTAAAAAATCCCAAAAGCTAATAGGCTTCCCTTACAACCATCTCAAGGTAATGCAAATTCAACAGACACATGATTAAAAAACCCAGTAATTATAAATTTTAAAGCATGTATAAAAAAACATTTTTCAGTTATATTGAGCACTGCTCAGTACCTCTTCAAGTCCTTATTTCAGGTTGGTAAAATGCACACAAGACAGGCACAAAAAAATCATCAGTGTCATTGAAAAAAGAACTGTAATAGTAGATAAACAAATAAATTTAGTACCCAGTTTACAAGGCTTCTTCCTTTAGCACTTTCACCAAAAACAAAAACCAAACAAAAAAAAAAACCACAAAAAACCCACAAAACAACAGTTTCCCAAGATAGACATCCTATATTAAGAACCATGCAAACTAAGGCTATTAACATACCTGACAGTCTGGTTGAACAGTGACTACACTTTCCATTCAGTTGTCAACACTTTCTAAAAAGTTGTTTTATTGACAATTCATTTGAACTGTTAATGCCTGCAAGAGTCTGATTCTAAGTTATCGTCACAGGTTTCACTGTATTAAAGAATGATACAAAATTAAGTTTGCATTAATTGTACCTTTTTGCTTTCTAATAAATAGAACGTAATATTTCACAATGGGTAATGTTTCTGCAATATGGCAGCAGTTCACTTATTCAGAGCCTTGTCTCTTACTACAACAGAGTTTATGTGATCCATAAAATAAGGCACTCATTTTAATTACAAGATGTGGGGCTATTTCCAGCTGACAGATCCTCATTTTCTTTCCAGAACATTGCCTTTTTAATTTCTAAATCATTTGTATATCATTGTAACCAACAAATATTCTGGGAATACAGCCCTGCTTGGATGTTCCAGATTAAACTAATCTGTTGATAGCAACACATTTTTCTCATAAAATAGATGCAGATCAAATAGTCTGAAAAATCTTAAACATGGTAAAGAATCACCGATTTGGGTGTGCACACAAGGTAGAGCTCAGTCAGATGCAGAATGCCATCATCTTACTAGGAGAGTGAAAATGTAATTCAAGAAGTTCAAATGGACTGGATCACTGTACAATTCAATCCAACCCAATTTTTCTGCTGGAGCAGGGAAAGAACGTGATGAAAGACTCAGGATGCAAGACTCCAGAGTGCAACATATACTGGCTGTCAGATCAAGCTTCTGTGAATAAGCAGCAGCAGTAGTACTGAAAAGGGTGCATAACCTCACCAGGATTTACAGGGGTGGGGAAAAAGCCAACCTGATGTTTTTTAAGAGAATCAAAATTGTCACTGCTGTAGTTCAATAAGTACTAAAGAATATTGAGTACTAATGCCTCAAAACAGGTCCATGGTTTTGCTTAAATCTATCAAAAAATCAATTTAATTCATGGAAGAGAAATATTAAGTAATATTGCAGTTGTCTACCATAGGGGACAAATATCACACAGCATAGATCACAGAAAAACATTTCTAGTACTTCTGTGATACAGGTGTAACTGTTGCATTCCATGGAACTTAGAATGAAAAATTAGTTCTCTGGCAAGTCTTACACATATGTAAAATAAATGGACCATTTTTAAAAGTAAAATTCTGATGTGTAATTCAAAATTACCACCCATTCCCATTGTATCATTAACAACTAGTTTTGCAGCTGTGGAAAACCCTGCCATGAAGACAAAGACTTTTCTTAAGTGCATCTTTTTGAAAGATACATTTGTATACAAGGATGTTTATAAATTCAAATTTAAAGCATTATTTTATTTCCAATTTCCATCTCTAGGAATGTTTTCCTTTTTTATTTTCTTTTTCTTTTGAACTCTACAAATGTGTCATGCATTTTTATCCCCTCTAAATTTTGCATTCTGAATTTTACTAATATTTCATCAGTAACAAAGAACATGTAGATAGTCTTGGGTTTGTGAGGTTTTCAGATATTTGTGATTCTGAGGTATTTTTAGCAGCCGGATACAAAAAATACTCCTTAATCCTTTCCGTACCAGAATAAAACATATTTTGGAGAAAAATAAAATCACTACATCATGAATGTTATATCACTCTGTGAAAAATATCATATGACTAGAAAAGACCAACCCTTTAGGGAGAACTATTGTGTTAGAGTGGATTATTCTTTTAGCAGTGTAATAAAAAAACCTTCCACCTTAGTCTCGCAAGAAAAAAATCAAAACATACATTTAAAAGGCAGTATTGTGGAATGGATAGGACAAAATAAAACCCTCAGAACTGTAAAGAGCTACATATATATACACACATATACATGTACACACAGGAAACCACATATTATGGAATTTTATTTATACATATTTTTATTTAATTCTATACATATACATTTATGTATAGAATTTCACATTTTAAAAGTTTGTATTTTATCTCTAGCAAATACGGCAAATATCAAGATGCAGTCACATCACATATACTAGTTTGGGTCACAATTTCAAATAATATATACAACTCAGCTCTATGCAAAAAGTTGTATTCTTTTTTAATTTTCTGCACATTTTGTGCCAGACCATATTCTAAACAGCTTTTACAAAGTGATAATGTTTCACTGACAGTGTTTTGTGTACTTCACATAAAATTAAATCTCAGACAAACCTTGAGAAAAAGAAAGCAGAAAGCTAAGCAATACAGCATGTTGCTCTTTTTGACCCACGAACGATTATCAGTTATTTTAGAAGTTATGACAGTTTTCTCAAGTCCTTAAGGAGTCTGACACCATTGGTATAGCTTTTAACACTGCATTTATGTTTATATTACAATACAATAAAACAGCAGGAATAGTGTCCAAATTACTTGGGTATTGGATGCTTTATTGAAAATAACAGTATTACCATAACACTAAAAAAAATCGGACTTCTTTGAATGTGCTAAGTAATCACTGCTATCCATGCTGCATGTGAATTATGGGATAAATTTTGGAAGGCATCAGCAACTGGAATGACTACTAGGTCTGTCTCTCTAATGTAGGACTCTCTGCATTAACACTAAACACTAATCATATTGAATAACCAGTGGTATGTCAATACTTGCAAAGTCATTGTGAAATCAGTGCAATGCTAATTATTTGTTGTTACAATACCGATGACTTCATCATTAGAGATAATATTTTCTTTTCTTTATCAGGTATGAATAAAAAGCAGAATGTAACAAATACATACATAATAAAAATACAACCGCCCTTGTCTCCATCTTTTCCCTGAGGACTGCTACCAGAAACCACAGTACCAATGGTACAGTAGTCAATTTATCCAACTGTATCAGTAATTTTATCATTATACTTTCATATTATTTACAGCTAAGTTTTCTTATTCCCTGCCTTCACTTACTGTTCAGTTAACTCCACATCACTGGGAGGAGGAAAAAGCTTCACAGGAAAAGAGGTAATTTTTAAAAGTGTCTTGATATTTTGTAGTACTTCATTCTAGAAATGCAAGGCTAAATTATGTTAATCCTTTCAGGCAAATCTGAAAGCAGCTGTATTCAAATATGGGCAAACTTATTCACCATTTCCTTATCAAGAACTTCTATTATTTTCAATTGCAAGAAACAGCTTAGCAAGATTGGTAACTGGTGATAAGGGTTTGGAGGAGCATCCCAGATCATGATAATAATGAGATAGCTTGTAGAGCCTCCAAAAAGATAAATTTGAGCTGCCCTTGTATTCACTATCACAGGAATCACCTACAAATCAAAGCTTGGCAGGTAAAACAGTAATAATAAAAATCCATTTGCCATTTAAAGAGGATTTTTATCCATAGATACTTTTAACTACTCTGCCCGAAAGATTTTCTGCAAGTGTCCTATGACATTTAATTTGTGCTTAAGAAAATTATTCGAAGATAACAAATATGGCAATTATGTCCAATGTATGAGGAAACAAACCCCAAAAGACAATTATTAAAACTAGATAAAGTTAAACTTGGTGATTAATACTGTAATCACTATATGCACTTTAAAAAATAAGATATAAAACCAGATATTAATCCATTATAAAAGAGTTCAGCAAACTAAGTCAAATTAAAAGTGAAGGGCCTACTGCTTTTAAATTATGTTTATTTCAAACTTTAACCAGAAAATCTATTTCAAAGCAAATGCTTCAACTCCTAATGACTTGCTTTCATGAAGTGTACATGCCTGGAACAAGGCCAGATGAGAAACACTTTGCAACTCATGCTGAGACTTCAAAACTCAGTCTGAATTCTACTTGAAGAGAAACCTGTATAAATTGTAACATAGGCAACCACTAACTGATGTGACTGAATGTTATTTCTTTTTCCTTTCTGTTTTTATGATGCAGCCTTCTCTCCTCTTTCATAGAAATGAAATAAAAAAGTATTTGAGTACTTCAAGAAAACCAAGCTTCAACAATGTATAGGCAGAGATGTCTCTGCTTTTTCAACAGCTTTCAATGGTATGTGATTTTGTTTCTAATAAATAGAATTTACAATATTGAATAAATAATTGACTTTAAAATTTCTTGCAATTATGGAAAAGGCACTTACTCAACAAAAGCATTAAGTGAAACTACTATGTTATTTACTACTTTTGTTACAATGATGTTTAGACATTTTTAGTCAGAAAGGGACCATTCTACAATCTAATAAAATGGAATGGCACAGCCCACAAAACACCACTTGGTAATTTCTGCATTGAGTCCAACAGCTAAAGATCACTCTGTAAAACAGTCACAAACACTAGATACCATTCTCCTCTGTACATTTTGCTTTATGTGTCAGCTAAGATCTTAGAGGCATTATCAGTCAATTAAAAATCAGTATTTTTAAGGTATCAAATTCCCATCATAAAGACTTCCTATTCTGAGCAGTTTACTAAAGATATAACTAGAAACAGCCAATTTCCTCTACCAAATTCAGGGATATTCACAGAAACTACAGATAACATGGGGGGAAAAAAGAAATCATAAGTCTTTAAAAAGGAGTAGTTTTGTTGGAGATACTTTTTAAAGAGTACCTCATCACACCTGTTATGCAGGCATTTGGAAGGGACTTACCTTTGTCTTCTGTCTTCATTATCTGATTTTAATCAAAAAAAGCCAACTCCTACAAACTGATCAGGAAATGAAAGGCTCCCCATGTCACCTGGTACAAGAGTATCCTTAACTCTACTTTAAAGACAGTGGCAAGCCTGGCCAGGGATTAACATCCCAGCCTCTTTGAGAACCACTGGCACTGCTCCTTCTGTGAGGGCAGAGAACAGAGTACTGTGTCTATTCCAGCAGTTTTGATGAGCAGAGGAAGGAATCCCCTTTACCTTTTGATTACTCTAACAGTAGACAGGTTCTTAGCTTAGTGTAAAGTCTGTGCCTGATCTGCTGCTTTTCCAGTATAATAACTAATGCATACTCTACTAAAACTGACATTATGCAATCCTGACAGGTGTCATCAGGTTACACAATAGTAATAGAAACTGTTATTAGTAAGAAACTTGGAAGAGAGTTGTGATGTAAACACTTAAGAACAAATGTAAGCAGAATTTAAAATGTCCAATTCATCACTGCACTCTTCCCATCCACCTCCAGCAAACTATGTCAGCTATCAGCATTGCCTTAAAACATTTCCTTAAAATACAGGACAAAACCAGGAGAAAATATGGTAATTTCATTTATAAGCAACCTCCATTTATTTCGTATTAGGGGCAAGAACACAAATAAAGCTCACAGGCAGAAGAAGGTAAAGTTATCATTCTATGAGTATCATTATTATTTAGTGAAAGTAACACAGTAGCACTACAAGGCTAAAATGAGCCTGACACTTTCCAACACAATAGTTCTTTCTTAGAAATGCCGGTCCATTAAAGCCTAAGCGTTTTGTAAGAAGAGGTTGGTTTCTGCCAGTTTCCAGTTAACACTTGCAAATGTGGCCTCAGTCAACAGTTCTTAACAAGATACAATTAACAAATAAGTTGAACATACTTCACGTGTTTTAAATGTACATACTGACAACAATGCAATATCCTGTGAAACACAGCACCCACTGAAATATAGCAAGTGATCAAAGAGAAGGATGAGTTCTACACTTTACTGAAACAGGAACTTAGGCATTAGAGATGACCTTTGCCTCACACAGATACAACTGCACAATTAAGGAAGTGAAAACTTTAAGTATGGACAGAACATCAGAAGAAACAAAAAGCTTGGAGAGAAAACTAACTCTGGATGGATTCTGTGTGGTTTCAATTTGAAGGAAAAATTATAAATGATAATACTTTCCCTCCAAAAGGAATCAAGACAACTTAAAACCTAATGATCAGCTTTGAGAAAAACTTCTGTACAGGAAGGTCTCCATTCTTCGGTGGAAGTTTCTAAGTATACTTTTAAAAAACATGCAACCCAAGGCATAATATATGCATAAAAAATAAAAACCTGACTGCCACTTTACCAGAAACCTGCAAGTTAGCTGAATGAGAGAACAGGGAGAAGAACAAATTTTCCTATGTGACCTTCGCATAAATCACTTCAACACAATTTACTCATTTCTTCAGTTAAGGTATTTTACAAACAGGCCATAATTGTGCTCTCCTCCTAGCACATCACAAATAGATGCTCATGGAATGCTAAATGGAGCAGGAAAAAAAAGGTCTCAGAAGTGAGGTAAAGGAAACTTTCCAGAAATTAGGAGTTTTAACAACACTTGCTACAAACCAGCATGCCAGACTGACTGAAAACAATCCTGGAAGCAAGGAACCTCTTGCTTTTGAATTTCTTAGATATTTAAGGACTTCATGATTATTTTTAACATGATACATTGCTTTGATCAAATACAAAATACCTGAAAGACTTAAGTTTCTGCAAACTGGACTCATGCTTAAGTCTGAAGTAGGTCAACTACTTAAACATAGAAAAGATAAATACTAGGGCAGGGTATTCTAATAGTCTGCTACCATACACTATCTACAGCATGGCCTAAAGCACACTTTAAGACTGGAGAGCACATCCCTCAAAATACTTAACTATATTATTTTTCATTTCTATTGCAGCAATGGCCAAGGAAAGACTAGTTCCTATTCTACACCGCACTACACCCGTATTACATAATGTGACAAACTCTCTCTTTAGTTTGTATTTCACAGAAATATTCTGGCAGCCAAAATTCAGACAGCGTAGCAAAATAATTACTGAGAACATGAATATTCCAAGGCTGGAATTACATGGATATAACTGTATGGAGAGCAATTCATAATAAAATAGCACTAAGAATATCTACGAACTGATGGAGAAGCAACTATGAGGTAAAAGAAGAAACAGATCAACTGAACAAAAATTCCCAGTGAAACCCCCAATCACCTTATGAATACAAAAATTTAGCCAATGAAACCTGTTTCCTTCCTATGAAATAGCAGGCTGCCAATTAGATGTAGCAGTCACACATTTTATGTTGCTGAAGTTTCCACTATGAAGGAGACTCTGGGTTTCTAGCTTCCTCATCTGCTTGATCCAAAGTGTGCATGTGCATGCACATTTGTTATAGAACTTTTTATCTTCGATTCAAACATAACGGAAAAAAATAACATTGCAGAATCAAGAAGCAAAAGGCAATGAAACACTACACACATAACTTTTTTGTTTAATTTCATTAGAGTGGGTTTCATCATATAATTTCTACTACCAGTATGATTAAAATCTGCTTTTCCAGCTTATTTGAAATACATGATAATACAAAGAAGAGCATTCATCTGCCACTTTCAGAGTCTCAGCTACCTGAATTTACAACTAATACAATAAATTTCATATTATATATTCACACAGGTTTCTAGAACAACAACCTTTCAAGAGAGTGTCAAAAGTCACCATATTACAAGAAATTGGATGCTCTGGAAAAACAGCACGGCTCATTAAGCTCTTAAAACAATTTAAATAGACAAGGGGAGAAGTGGATTATTTTTTTTCTACTTTTTCCAACTGATGATTTCAAATAAGCCCTCTCCTCTCTTTGTGTGTTTACACAAAACAGTATCACTGAAAACCAAAGAAATAATTGTGTTTATTATATAAATGATTTATACCTTTTTCTTAAGGAATGAAACTGCGTATTTTTAGCTCACAAGATTACGAATTCAGGAAAACCCAGAAAGTATTGAAAATTGGAAAATTATATGTTATGCAACTTAACTGTGGAAATCATGCTGTTGCACAAAAGTTAGTTAATGCAATAGCATCTTTCCATTTTGAGAAATAAGGTATTTGGTGTCAAAATATTAAAATCATCTCATAACTAATAACACAGATTTAGTATTAAAAAGACTATCTAAATCTCAGGGTAAATCTTCCTTTGAAAGCATTTATTGATCTTTCCTTCACAACACTGTTCACCATTTCTGTAAAGCAATACTTGTGAGAATGGTGATGTAAGCAATGAATAAGTCACAATGACAAGTGGGTAATAAATAATGACTGGCAGAGTTTCAGAGAACACAGGACTGGTCTCCAAAGGATAAGGATAATCCTGAAGGTGGCCAAAAGGGCTGTTGTATCACAAAAACACCCAAATTACTGAAAATCTGTAGAGGTCTAAAAGCGAGTTACGGCATGTGAAA
Organism: Scytalopus superciliaris; assembly: GCA_013400415.1. Classification (NCBI taxonomy): domain Eukaryota; kingdom Metazoa; phylum Chordata; class Aves; order Passeriformes; family Rhinocryptidae; genus Scytalopus; species Scytalopus superciliaris. The sequence goes on from VXBX01000894.1 coordinate 40,613, forward strand.
GAAAAAAAAAGCTGGACAAACTGCAGCAGAATGAACATGCAAAAGCAAAACAGCTTAATAAATTAATCCAAGCAAACTATAAACTGTTATCTAGCTCTGTAAAACGCCAAACCTTACAGTTTAAACTCAAAATCTACAAAATACTATGTATCTATACAGGTTAATTTTTTTCTTTGTGCTGGTACATTGGCCAGGGAACACACAAGTTGAAAAAAGTCAAGATGACAAAGCCATGCCAGGTAGTTTAATGCATTTCTTGCATGACATTATCTGTAATAAACTGTGCCTTCCTGAAATACAATGGCATCACTGTTCTAGATATCAAAAGTACACCCCAAAAAAACCCAAAAAACCAAAAACAAATAAAAAAAAAGACAGTCAAAACCCATCTACTTACCGTGTCACCATCTAAGCAAAACAACAGAGGAAAAGAAAAAAATGGGGGTTGGTTGTGGGTAACACAGAAGACAGCAAAACAAGATGCCTAAGGAATGCTGAACAAACTGGTCCATAAGAAAATACTAAAAAGGAAAAGAGATAATGATTATAGAATGGACTACAGTCATCGACACTGTAACTAAAACCAGAAAAGTATGTGGACTAAACAGGACATTTCCTATATGCATCTGCAGTGGCTGCTCTGTCACTTCTTTGCCCAGTCTTGGCAAGTTATGCCAGCTCTCAGTAGACAGAAAAGCTGCAATTCATCATCTCTAATACTGTAGTCTACATTTATCACTATTTTAATTATGCTGAAACTTAATTGGCTAGTTTCACTGCAAGAAAATACACCTTATTCATTTTTCCAAATAGACAACATCTTATCTCAGAGGTTGCTGATTAAAATTAAAATCTTCCTCACTGCTAACCAGATCACACTTGTAACAAATCACCTATATTTGTTTCCTTAATTAAAATATTTTAATTAAGAATTCACTCTCTAAGCAAAATTTCCACTGATCTGTATGGCACATTTGTTTAAAGAGAGTGAACTGTGATGGAGGTATATTAAAAATAGTAAAATTCTATCTAAAGTAGCTATTTAAAGTAGAAATTTATATCGTCTCTTTTTTCTAATACTCAGTCTGTACCCTTCCTTCATGAAGTAAACTTTCAAGATCACTTTAAAAACAATCCATAGTTTGGCCAAAATGTTTAAAAAAAATAATAGTTGTTTTACCATAAGAAATCCCCCATGTATGAAGAAGCTAGTTGACAAAAATTGACACTCCTCTCCCCTCCCAATACTTCAGATTAACAATAATTATGCAACTGGTGCAAGAATTAGGCTTGATTCAGAGTTTCAATTAAATTTAGAGCGAAGAAAAGCAATTTTGACCAAATTACTTTTATTGTCAAATTACTTGACCACATTTACTTTCTGCTAGTAGAATAGTAGTTGTTTTACTCAAATAAATTGGGTAACCTTTTTACTTCTGTAATTGAATTATGTTAATGGATAGTAAATATGGAGTACTTTCTGGACTAGCCAGTGCACATTATGTCATAACAGTTGCTTCCTCCAGCAACATTTCAGTATGAAAAAATCTCACAGTAAAAAACAAAGATATTATATGACTAGAGGCTAGTGATTACCCATAAAACAGAAAAAAAAATCAAAGCTTCCACACACTACATTTCTGAAGCATCTCACCTCTTAATTTAACATTAAATTAGTCTTCATCACTGTTTATTACCATATCTCAAATCCTGCAAGTGGTTTGTGATGTACTATTTACTCCACCAAAATTCTTATCACTTGTTACAGAGAAAAAATGGTCTTCAGAAGTAGAAAGCTGGTGCATTTATCTATCTACTGTTCTAAACAAACTAAGGCATGTGGTCAGTCATGTGTTTTACACAAATCATTAGAGATACAGGAATGTTTTGAATAGCCATCAATGGTTACATCATTAACTATAATTTACTGCAATGACTTATGATATTCATTTCATAGAAGTGCATTAAGAGTGTGTTCTACACGTACATTAACACTCCCCATCATAAAATAAAGCCATTTAACTTTTCACAGAGTGACTTTTATGATGCTGTTACAGAAGAAACTAATTGTAGTTAAAGCATTTATTTTTTAAAAAGGTCATGCTTTTTTATTGCAGTCTATAATATTTAAATGGCAGTGTGTAAGTATGAATGTGCAGGTATGCAAGTGCGGGGAACGTGTAAGTTCAACTCTGAACCTGTCCAACAAGATCTGCAGAAAACACAGACTAAATAGTTATTTGCATATTAAGCTACAACGAGGTAAAAGAGAAATCTACATTGTAAATGAGTTTTGGAGACAAATCAATGCTAATGAACAACAATTACTTCAGTCACTGCGTGAATTAAAACAACATCATTAATAAAGCTTAGGTGTTCTGATGGTGAGCATGTCTTTTGTCCCTGGCAGATCATGTAAGAACCAATTTAGGAGAAGCAGCAAGCACAAAGGAATTAAGTTTAAAATTCTTTTGTTTTGAAGATCCATTCTAACAAAACCTTCAGGAAAGCGTACACAACTCAGAAAATTCTATCCAGTTTTAATGACTGCCCTGAATGAATGCCTGATAAAATTTCAGGTTTTCTCTAGATAATGACAGGAGATCTTATAAACCTAGAAGATGACTCAGAACAGCCTCTTTTGTTCCCTTTCTTGCATATAAAACAATCAGTGAAAAATCAAAATGTTTCCTTAAGAAAAAATGGGCTTTTGTTTGAGCTAAAAATAAGTCTAAACATCCTGTTCTTTACCTGAATGCTCAAAGCCAGATGCAGGTAGCAATCATGCAGGGAGAAACTAAAGAGGGCACTGTTGTATCAGTTTTCAAGAGTTACAATGGTGATAGAGCCCAAGAACAGAAGATTGTCAAGAAAATAAATAACTAACTAAAGAAAGAATCTGGAGTTAGGAGAGCATGCAAATGCACTAAACCCAAAACAGTAATAAGGTAAAAAGACTGGAGCTGTATTTCTGAAGGAAAATGGACTGAAAAAAAAGTTCATGTAGCAGGCTGTCAGGCTGATAGGAATACTGCAGAGCACACATTTGGCATTTTCCTCTGTAGTGCTTTCCATGGAAAAGGTAACTAATCATAGTGCTGCCTTATCCTTTGCAAACAGCAACCTATTACTGGAATCCCACTCATAATCAATATGAAAATGAATGATGACTGTTATGCAATTCTTCCAACCAGCAGAATTTATCAACAGAAAGAATATCTTCACAGTGTACAGTCCTTTCACAGTGTAAAAGGCCAGTTCTGTTTTATTTCTTTTCATAATGACAGTTACAAATCAATCATTTCTATTTTGAAAGCAGTAGCACTGGTGCAATATAAACCAAATTAAATCCCAGCCTGTCCAGAAGAATTATCTTTAAATATACCAATCAGAAACAGCAAGTGTCCAGCTGAAAAAAATATAACCTTGAGATTCCTGTGTGCATGATATTCATATGAAAGAAGAAGGTATGTTAACTAAGCTTAAATAACTTACTAATTCCATGCAAAATGATTTTTAGACAAAGAATGGGCTTCACAGATACAAATACTTATGAAAACAAATTTGATAAATGTTTTATTGTTAGTTTCTATGCAAGTTTCCCTGTCCTTGATTGTATTTTATTAGAAATAACCCCAATTACATTTCATTAAACACTAATGAATTTTAAAATGCATATTACTACTGCCTAATGAGAATTGTAAATAATATAAAAGAGCTAGTTACCTCAGTACAGAATAATTCTTTTTTTTTTTTTTTTTTATAATTTTCATTTTTAGCCTTTAAAAGTATGATGAAGATGCCAGGTAAGAACCAAAGTACTAAAACGGAGAGTATCAATCATTTAATGAAACTTCAGAGAACAAAAGTGTTGCTCTTTTTCAGCATCGTGGTCATAAAACCCATAAGTAGTGTGTTTTACAGTACTACAGCAAAAGAACACAGGACTTTTATGAACACTGGCTCAAATGTACATTTAAAGAGTAAAGGCTACATGGAAGCTAATTTGAAATTATAATAATCATAACAGACCAAAGAATAAACGTTAACAGAGAAGATGCTCAAGCAAACTAAACATACCAGAAAATTGTCTAAAACTATATGAATGAATGAAGAAAACAAACAAAATCAAAACCACAGACGGTGCCTGTGGATACTCACTCACATCCACATCCATAGGAACTGTGATAGTAACTGTGAAATAATTGTGTCTCTAAGCATGCAAAGACAGATGTACTACATGAAAGAAAACTGCCACAAAAAAATGAAAATCTATTTTTTTTTACAAATTGCAAAATGAGGCAACACAAAATTTACTTACTAAGCAAGACCCCAGTTCCTTAACAGACACTAAGACCTAGAATTTCTTCTAAGTGATTTAAGTAATTGTTTCAAGCAACTTATTAATAAAAGACAAATTAAAACAAAAAATAATGTTCATGTCAGAAATGGTTTTAATGCAGGTTTTGCCACCTCTGGCTTCCAGAGGCCGGTACATGTAATGTTAAGTGAAAAAGTTCACTAATTTCAAATTCACATATATTCTGTCTTTAGCCTAATTGTTTCTAAATCAGAATTGTTTTTAAATTGCTTAACATACTACCAGTCTAGCAAACTCTTTTTATTAGCATTGTTTCTAGCAGTCTAGTTTTGCTAACATAAAGTTTCATTTTATTGTTTTCAGCTGCTGATTTCATTAGTATTACTTTTATACTCCTTTTGAAGTGTATATGATTGCAGGCAGGCAGTTTGCATGCATGTAAAGAAAACTAAGTTTGTTAGATACACAGTATTAATAAAAGAAATGCATAAATGCATATTAACCTATTATATATACACTATGACACTATGACACAGGCTAAAACAGGTGAAGTACTCAAGTTAAGGTACATGTTTGTTCTGTGTAAAACTTAACTGCATTTTAACACAGAAATTTGCAGTACATTCCTAGAGACAAGGAATTGGATCAAATGGGGCTGCTTCAGAGACTGTTGAGTCTATGCATGTCACTTAAATAAAATTCAAATGATGAAAAAAGTTTTGATAATGTTTTCAAAATTGACTTAAACATCTTAATGTATTTTTCCATTTAACTACAATACTGAATGCCAAAATGTTAACAGATAACTCTTTAAATATTCAAGATATTTAACAAGATATTTAAGGTTCCTTTCTCCCCATGCAATAGAGCACATTAAAACCAATTTTACTATCGTAATTTATTCAAAGCTTGATTATGAGCAATAGCTGTGAGAAGAAATACAGCATTGTTGATTCATATACGAGCATTTCACTTAACTACATTGGATAATAGCAGTGCTCCTAAAGGAGTATAAAAGCAAAGTGATTAGAAGTCATTACTGTTAATTAGCATTCACTTTACATTGATAGAGATGAACCTTTTCTGTGCTGAGCAAATGGAAAGCTTTTATCTGAAAGTCTACCAAACCAGGTCAAGGTAGGCACTGAAATAACGTGTCAGTGACCAGTAAAGTGAATTCAAAACATCAAAGACAAAATGCAACCCAAAATCTAAGGATGTATCACTATCCAATTAGCGAGATGCAGTTTTTAAACAGGAAAAGGTCTGAAGGGAAGGAGTAAAACTGGAAACTCATACTTCACATTCTGCAATCTCACTGATAAAAGGAGGAAATGTGTGTTTATCAAACTTGCTGTGAGTGCATGGTTCATTTGGCATCCTGTAAACAATGCCTGGCTGCCCATTCCCAAATGCGTGTGAGAATCTTGCAACCCAGAACATCATATTCAGCAGGCAAGGTCACACTAGAGATGCCCTGGAAATGGGAAATTAGGAAAACCTGGCAATCAGAGGTTTAAAGCTGACCAGAACAAGCCCTCCGGCTTGCTTACCATCTTTCACCACCAGCCTGACTGTCTCTGCTTATTCAATATTAACACAACAAGACTGAGAGTGAGTGAAAACAACTCCACACATCTAACAGGGAGAAATACAGTGACTTTTTTGTTTACATAAAGCTCAAAATTTCTCACAGGAAGAAACTACCTCAACGATACTGCTGAAGATCCCCTTCTGGAAAAAAAAAAAAATTGACCCCGCCTGAACAGTTCAGATGAGACACAGAGAATGACAGGCATCCTGTTGGTTAGAAAATTTCCTTGTTCCAATCTCATTTTAAAATTCACACTAAAAGCAAAAACAAACAAACAAACAAAAACCACAAAACAAAAACAACAAAAACCACAAAAAACCCCAAACAACCAAAAATAAAAAAAAAACAAAAAACCCAACCAACCAAAAAAAAAAAAAACAACAACAAACAAAACCGCAAAAAAACCCCAAAACAAACCAACCTAAACAAATCCTGTCTTTTGAATGGAACATGTTACTTTATTTTTACACTGCTTAAAGCACTGCCAACTATGCAGTTACTTCTTACCCTCTTCCCTTAACTCACACCCTTATTCACTGCTGGCAACAATGGTCATCCCACAGGTGAAGTTATGGAGCTCCAATGCAGAATTAATTAAGAGAAAAAATAACAAGTCAATTTAAAAAAACTCATCATTTAACATGATGAGTGCAAAGGGACAATTCAAATCCTTGCAGATAAAAATCTACTCATTATAAAAGGAAGAGGAACTTAGTCTATCAAAACGTGCAGCAAATATTTTGTTCTCCCCCCCTCCCCCAAATCTTACTTTATCAAGAAGCATGGTTATTTATTTCTTGTCAGACTAGGTAGTCACTTCATATGATTTCTAAAGGTTCACATTTAACTTCCATGTCTAAAGAAAAAAAGAATTGTGCTAAGAGATAGTGTCTCCGAATGATCACTAAATCTACATGACTAGTAGTGGGCCAAATAAATAAATTCCATTGTTCATCTATGACTGTTCCCCCTAACTGGGTAGTGAAGATTTTTTGCAATTTCTTTTTTTCACTTGTAATATCACTAGCTATACAGAAATTCTGTATTTCAACTGCTGAATTATATATCAAGTTATTCTATCAATACATAAAGAACACAGTAGTCTTGATTTGCTATAAAGGCAAAAAAATTAGGGAGGAGTGATTCCTTTGGAAACTGAGCATAAGGAAACATATTTCTCCCTATAATTTAATCTTTTCCCAAAATGTTGAGAAATATAGCTCTGAGGAGTTAATCTATACATCTACAGATAATTCAGATTATAACAGGCAAAATACCAGATTTTCTTCAATTGAAAAATGGGAAATGACTAGAAGAGAACTCTTCAGAACACTTCTGAACTCTCTGAATCTCATTAGTGAGAAGGGGAAAAACTGCGGAAACAGTTTGGGGAACAGCATGGTGAGGACCTCAAATTACAGATTCTTGAAGTCAATCAGGATTCTGTAACTAATAATTATTTAGATCTTTAAGACTCCTAAGAAATTCTACAAACCTTATTTATATGAGTTAAGAGTACACTATTACTCTTTATCATGTTATACTACAACTGAAGCCACACAGACATATACCAAGACCTGATTTAAAATGGACACCTAAAAGCCAAATGACTATTCCTTTATACTTCACTATTTCTTTTAAATGCATTTTTTAAAAGTAAAGACAATGAAGCAATGCCTGCAGTAACATACTGCTACTTCATTCATGTATTTTTTCCTGATGGAAGCACCTAAACCTTTGGCACTACAAAAGCTACAGAAAGTCAGTCACCAGATTGAATCTGAGAACTCTTTTTACCCATTAGCCACAGCAGCTGAATTCTGGAGAAGGGTGAAAAGAAAACTATTTCCTTAGCATGGAAGACTATTAGCAAAACCAAAGAACCAAAAGCTTTATCTTCTGTGAGGGAATTAATCCCTATCTGAAGGCCACAAAATAACCTTGTATTTCATCCAATCATCTCAAACCCTGAAGAACTGTTTCCTGAAGATATCCAAGTCTTAGGTAGTTTCACTGAATACCAATAGGACATAAGTTACTTGTATTCCACCTGAACACACACAGCTAATATACCTTGTCTGAGACAAAATATCATCCTAAATAACATTTAAAATGGCATTGCTATTGCAATTTTAACCCTCAGACAGGAATACCTTCCGTCTTCAGTAAACATCAGTCTGGAAGCATACAAAAAATCATGAACTTGTCCTTAAAATTAACTATTAGATACAGGAGTCAGTGTCTTATTAACATCTTTGTTTCTGTAACTAAAAAATATGTTACTTATTCTTAGTTACTGACTTACAAGATCACTGCTCCAGAATGTGATGATATTTTAGAAAATAAATTTTCTTTCTTTTCTCTTCCACATTACTGATAAAATCAAACAGTGCCATAAGCAAAGGCTACTATTATTCAAATGTTTCATACGTCCAATATATCCAACATCAAGTCTTACTTTTCAGCTGATGATCAACAGATGATTTCATAATTAATATTCTTTCAGCCCTGAGAGCCAATATATAAATTTCTTTCAAGTGGACTCCACTTTTCTGTAAGCTTTCAGGTTCTGAATCCACAAAGTGCACATCAAAAAGAACTCTGACAGAGTAACATGTTGAAATGGAAAATCCAGTATAAATCCATTTTCATGGTTTATAATAAACATGTGGAAATATAAAGAAACTACAATTTTTAAATCAATTTTTAAAATACTAATTTAAAAAAAACTCAAGTAATTAAACACGTCACTGAAAAAGATGGGGGAAAAAAGCTAGAAGAAAAACACTTTTATCAAGTTCAAGAATTATACAAGCTATTTCAACAGTGGAAACTTATCAAATAAAGGCAAAGCCTTCACCAATTAGAGGAGATAAGGCAAGAAATTTGAAAGAGGACAGAAGTGTCTACTGAAACCAAGCACTGAAATAAATTATCTTGCATTAGTTTGTATAGTCTGGAAGATGCTACAACCACCACCCTAAACAAAAGTTTAGCCATAGTTCCATGAGATACAGAAAACAACCCAACATTCAACGCCTCTAACAGCACTTCTGTACATGCTTGCATAAATCATCAATGATTGAACAAGACCATAATTACATTGAAAAGGGGAGAAAACAGTGAAATATACCTAAATTGAGATGCTGTAAGAAAGTTTCCCGAAACCTCTCCATGCTCCAGTCTTTCCAACCATTAGAGGGAATGAAATACAATTTCCCTCCAACATTTCAAAGACAGTGCCATTATAAAACCCATGAAGGGTAATTCAGTGTAACTCAGAAACTGCAGTGGTTACATGCTTTGCTAGGAAAATCTCCAACACAAGAATGGACAAACAAGGGTATCAGTAATCCCTATTCAGTAACACTAAGAGGAGATTAAATTATTCCTTAGAGTTCAGGATTCACACATCTCACAAAGTAAATATTCTACTATCAGGTGAGGACTGCCTAGTAAGATACATTTAGACATCATATAAACACTCTGATATGTTTCACAATATATATTGAATACAGAATCTAAAACATGGCATTAGGCAACTAAAAAATACAAATTTCCTTTATACCTATCAATCACAAACCTGGGTTTGTGACAATAAAATTAACAGGTTTACAGTCATTGGCAGTCAATATCACTCACTGAGTCACATGAACTAGAACAGGATTGTTGTCCTGGGTTTCCCAGAACTGCAAGAGAATATTTCACTTTTTAGAAATCTTGTTCTCATGTTGTTTTTAAAAACATTGAATACTTTCAAATTCATATAGTTCTTAAAAAATGCTTTGATTTAATTTTTTACTAAAGAAGTACTTGCAATACAAGCATGCTTTGCAAACAGAAAGTGAGGCACACTATATTATTCTGATCTAGACACACCTTTCCTGTATTCTTGGCCCCAAACCATTTGACAGAAAAACAGAGCTATGTTATTTGACCAGTGTTTTAAAATTACAACCACTCAACGATGGTTTTGACAAGGCTTCCACAGAATTCCTCCCCTCCCTTCAAGAGAATGCAAATTGACTTCTCTGTTTAAAAAATATTAACATCTGGGGAAAAAAGATTCCTAAAGCAAAATCCTCAGTGATTAAGACTCACATAGTAAAGCTACTAAACACCAGTTATAAAAAATGTGAAAAAATAAAACCAGAAAGCTTTCAAAGTTATTGCTAACACACAGAAGAAAAATGTTAATGTCTTTTTCTTAAAACTAAAAAACCACAGCTGCTGTAATTTATGTCCCTGTGATAATTTTGCCATTATTCATCAAAATATGCAAGACATCTACCAAAACTTTTGCATCAGAATTTCATAGTTAGGTTTAACTCTAAAGACATACTTATACAAAGTCTAACACAAGGGCAGTATATTGTTAATATTTATGTCTTTAAGATATAATATAATGGTATTAATATTTCTATGCAGGAAATAAATAACTATTCAATTCCAGACAACCTGATAACATCTCTTTAAAATATAGTTATAATCATCATGTACAAACTTCCAAAGCAGAAGTTGTCAAGATGTAACATTAGCATTAATTTATGTCAGGCATCCACTCCTTCAAAGACAGCAAGAATCATAAAGGAAGTATCATCTTAATTGTCACTAGTTTGCCCGTTTTTAATTAAATTGATCAGCAATTTATTATCTTACCCAGCAGCAGAAAGCTGTTAGTATGCAGCTTTAAGAGACAGCAGATACTAGCCCTTCTAATTTCTAATATTATCACGCCTCAAAAACAATTTAAAATTGCTGCATCATCTTTTTTTTGATTCCTGTACTGCATGATGTGCACATTCCACTTAACACCACTATGAAGCACTCTAGAGCACCATCATAGAATCATCTAGGTTGCAAAACACCCTTGAAATCATCGAGTCCAACCACTAACCTAACACTGCCATGCCATGTCCACCACTAAACTATGTCCCTACGCACACAGTCTACACATCTTTTAAATACCTCGAGTGACAGTGACTCAATCATTTCCTTCAGCAGCCTGTTCCAATGCTTGATAACCCTTTCAGTGAAGAATTTTTTCCTAATATCCAATCTAAACCTCTCCAGCACAACTTGAGGCCATACCATCTACATGCACTGTTCTCCTGTTTTGTAGTCTCATATTCCAGCACGGGTGTATGATGTTGATTTTACTTTAGAAGAACAGGATTTCCCTGACAAAAATGTTTAGAAGATGTAACATTTGACTCCAAGTTCTCATTTCAGTCAAGGAAAGGGAGCTAGATAATGTTCAATACATGACCTGAAGATTAAAACCATCTTTAGCTGAAAATAGTCTACCAGTTTGATCAATAAAATTATATACTTATTTTCTTTAAGACAGCAATTATAATTTTCTGAACATTGTATTTGTTTTAGTACTGTGCACTGCAGACATGAACATGATTAGCTGAAACGGACATAGCATGTTCACTCAAACTTTGTGGAAAACCACTACAGTCAGTGGGAGGTTTTCTATTTTTTTCAATGAGATCTGATTTAATTCTGGTAGAAAATAAAGTACTACATGAAAGATTTTGAAAAAGAACAGAGAACAAATTTAAAGTATTTTAGAAAATAGGTTCTTCATCTCCCTTTAATTGATTTTATAGCTAAAGAGGATTGATAAATGTTATTGCTATTACATCACATATTAGAATATAGACACAAGAGTACCAGAATCAAAACTACCATTGTAAAATATTCTGCAATACTTTACAAATTATCTGTAACATACAAATAAATAGCAGACTCTGGTTTACAGAGCCTAAGTGTACTCAAATGGAAATGTCTAGACATTACTTTCCATACATTGATAAATGCTCAAAACCCAAAAGAACTCTCATTACAGTAATAAACCAATGCATTATTTCAAATACAAAATAAACATTCTATTTATAGGTGATTATCACAATTATATTTTTTTTGCAGTATATGCCAAGCACCTGTTACAGGTGTTTTTATTCAACAGGAACAAGGTTTCGGCTTAAAATGGGGACTAGTAAGGCTGATTTACACTGGGGAAAGGAATTTGGTTACACTTTATATATTACAGTGCCAGGAAGAAGAAAAGAATAGAAATAAAACCTGCAAAAGTGTTCAATTTTTCTTCTCAAAGCTTTCCTTAAATACCTAAATGGATCATTTACTTAAATTCATAAACGAGTTAAGCAATATAATTATCCCCAATTCTTTTCAATCAGCATACCTTAACGAGTTTCATGAGATGGTAAAGGTCTTCAACCTCATCTTCCTGGCATGCCGTGTACACTCTGTCGGTATTTACACTGGCACCCTTTATGAAACCACGATAGAGTGGCAAATCCAATGCATTAGCATATAGGTCAACGGCATGGTGTCCTACTGTCTGATACATATAGCTGTCCAATTCATCAGTCTGCCCTGCCACAATTAAGAAACAAACACATTAGGTACATTATTTCAACAATTACAGATAATAAAAGTACTACAAAGCACTGAGAGAATCTAAATGTTAATATTTTTCAGTTCACAAACAGATGTTTGGTGACAATACCGCTATAAACATGGAAAGGAAAAAAAATAGATTTATCCACCCAACAGACGTATAGAGAGGAAGACATCTGTCACAAACATGCTGCCTATTTGCAAATTGTAGTGTCTTTTCTTCTTCCTGCTTTATCCAAAAATCTCACACTGGTCCAATTCTGCCTCTATTTATATGGTAATTTTAATAGGAACACAGTTCAGAGGCACAAACCCAGATACATTTCAACACACTTGGAGCAAGAAATTTGGAATGCACTGCAACTTTGAGAATAAGCAACAGGTTGTCAAAATTTATAAAAACTTCATTTTTAAAATTGTTATCATGGTCGTCACAAAAGAAGAGGAGATTATTTCTGCTTAAGTAGAATTAAAGCAGACCACTATAACGTTTTGACATTGCTTAATAAACAAAAAGCTACTTCCTTAATCAGGAGAAAAAAATTAACTGAATTTTCTTACAAGCAGGTTGTGGCTAGCAGATGAGAAAAAAACCCAGCTAAAATGCAGACATCATGGATTAGAATTAAATCTCAAACTACGCAATAAGCCATTTGCATATCAAATCTTTCAGATAATCTTTCAAATTGATTGATAAAGTAATACACCATTATTGATGAAATCTCCACTTTATTAAAAGCTAACACAGTTCACTATTTTAACGCTAATTTGTAATATCGGTACTTCTCTGAATTTACACAAAGACATCAAGAATTTCTGTTGTATACCTAAGTAGCACATCTTGCAAGGAAAAAGGTCTGTAACATTGATCAAGATAACTAATTTGTGATGTAACGATTAGGTCATGCCACATTTGATGTCACACAACAGATACGCTTCTGCTCAAAAGAGGCAAATCCAAACCCATAATCACGACTAACCAACCTGGACCAGAAGAGTCGATTTAAAAGAAAATTCAGTACTTTTCAACATACATCAATATGACAAGGTCTTTAACTGATATTCTGTTTAGAATACAGAGTTTCTTTATTAATTGAGACTCTCCAGGCAACAGTGGTACAAGATAAAATAAAAAGAATGACATTGAATTTGCTATTGCCTGAAGCACCTCAATTAACTTCCTACAAAATTTCCAACTACACACTTAAAGAGAGCATTTTATTATTTTAATGACAATATTCTACATTTCTGATGTGGATAAATTAGTTTAAAGACAACATATTTCAATAAGATTAGAGATTATTATGTCCTAGCTACCCAGAAAATAAATTGTTCCTGTACTCTCCCAGCATTTCCCAGTTCTGTCCGTGACTCACTTGTGATGGCAGCTCCCTTTTTCCATCACTTTCTGTGTTTCTCCTTACTATACAGTTATCAGATACCACACTGAATCGCTTAATATACATTGAACAGTCAATCTATGTTAACATACTTTAACGTTCTCCCCTACCAACTGGGAAACAACTCACTTGCTTTTCAAGTCTCACTTCAAATACAATTTATGCTCTAGTCCAATACAAAAGTACTCAGGTCACCCTCTCACCACTGGCTACCTGAGTTTCTCCAATTCTCTTTCACAGAAGTAAGTCTAGGTGGAGCCTGTGAGGAACTGATATTCTTTACCACCTTTTAATATTTGTGCTACTGAACTCACGCAATCACTTTGTGTACCACCTGGATATCTGTCTTCTCTTTTTCAAATTGTGTAAGCCTTGTACTGATCTTGTACTGATCTTCATCTTCTTGTGGGCTTCTCTCCCCTTTGAGGAAAATTACATTTAATACATCTTCAGAATATTTTCTTTACCTCTTTTAAGTTTCCTATACCGGACTTCAATATGCAAAACCATGTAAAAACATATAAAGGAACTTAATTCAGGCACAGTCATGTCTCCATTGTTTCTAATACATATATAAAAAATCTATAATAAATGTGATTTTCATACCTGTGCTTTCAGTAGGTCTTAAATTGGCTAGAGCAACAATCTGATGCCCAGCAGCAACACACTGCATCATATTATAACAGCTGTCCTTCCCACCACTGTAAGAAAAAGAAAATAGTGGCAATTAACAGTACTTATAAAAGTTTTAGTCCCTTATAACTTTTGCCTAACTGCTTATAAATTAGCATAATCACAACTGGTTACAAAGTTTCGAAACATGAAAAGAGTTGTAAAATATTAGCAGTAGAAAAAGAATGATTTCACCATACATTTACTGTATAGTGCCTAAGTACAGTATCCATATAGCACATAACCAGTTCTGTATCTTATCACTAATCTGAGAGGTTCCACGACAAACAGCCACTGACACTGGAATCCATTTAAACAAAGACTATATTCTACTCGGGAGACAAATTACTCTGTACTTCTTATGTGATAACTTGGATCAAAAAACAAAAATCTGCTCCAGAGTAGCCAGCATTAGCATTCTTTTTAAATTAGGTCTGTCATGTAGATGTAGTGCCTAGGGACACGGTTTAGTGGTGGACCTGGAAGTGATAGGCTAATGATTGGACTCGATGCCTTAGAGATCTTTTCCAACCTTGCTGATTCTGTGTTAGGAATAACATTTCATCTTCATGGGATACTTAGCCTAAATTTTCAACATTTTAAATGTCCTTTCCATTCTCTAAAGCTTTAATTATTACAGACACTAGTTTCAGTTGACACTGCATTGAACACACACATTTTTTACTGCATTTAACTGCAAATAAAAATTATTACTGATAGTAAAAAAAAAAAACAAACAACAAACTCAAACATAACTATATTCTTCTCTGAGGCCAACAGATAATACTCCAACAAGAGAATACAATTAATTTTGGCATTCATTCAAGATCTACTGGAACCTTTTCCACTCTCAGTGAGGAAAGAATCCTGCTCTCCTGATGTAACTGAAAAAGTACTTCTCATGGATTTTAATCACTAGCAAAAAAAAGACTACAATCAAACAATAAAACTAAGAGTACCCTAGAACACACACTGCTTAAAAGATTCACATTCAGACTCCTGGCCTTCAAACTACAACTGCAGGTGGAGATTCTGTGCAGCTTCTTTAAATGCCATGGCACAAAAACCAGGGTAGGAACTGGAACAGAGATCTACACAAGCTCTGTACAACAACATCTTGTCTTAGAGTGACTTGCCTGAGACATGCACAGGAGAACAGATAGTACAAGCAGTCCTTGCTACCGTATTGGTTGCCTTGTGACCACACTACTACTATTTCTACCTGAAAGGGGATTGCAGCAAGGTGGGTGTTGGCCTCCTTTCAGGCAACTAGAAACAGGACAAGAAGAAATGGCCTCAGGCTGTGCCAGAAGAGGTTCAGGTTGGACATCAGGAAGAATTTCTTCAGGGAAAGAGTTGTCAAGCATTGGAATGCATTCCATTCCAATGTTACCATCCCTAAGTCGTTCAAGAAATGACTGGATGGGGCACTCAGTGCTACGGTCTGATTGACAAGGTGATTGGTCAAATGTTGGACCTCTTGGAAGTCTTTTCCAACTTAAATGATTCTATGATTCTGCAACAAACTTACCAGAATTTCCAACATAAGGTTCTCCTTTTTATCTAGCCCCTCTCTGCAAGAGCTTCATAGTGCCTTACAGGAATGTAACCATATAGCTATTCCCCTCAATTTCTGCTTCTATCCATGCTAAAATTCTATATGCTGTCCTTCATTTGCTGTGTAAACCTAAACTACAAATAGTATAAATAACATGGCATGCTTTCATAACTAACAGATTTTCATAAAGCGGTTGCTTCTGTTTCAGTGCTATAAAAGTAAATACAAATATGATAGATTCCTAATTTGAGGCCCCATCTCTTACTCTGACATTCTTTTCATGCATACCTACAACTTTTTTCTAACCTATATATGGCAAAAAAAAAAATTAAAAATCATACATTCATTAATTCTGCATACTGTGCTTGATAGCTTGAAAACATGGATAGTATTCACTTCATGATGTGAAATTTCAGGCTTAACAGAATCATAATGAGACAAAGGCTCTTTTCTTTCTGAATAACTTTATGCTAAAAAATGTCTCTCATTAGTTCTGATTTCAATGACAAACACCACTTCACAAAAAATAATTGTATGATATTAGATAATTGCCTACACTATTTACAGCACTTCAATAATTAAAAAAAATCAAAAATTAAAATGGCATTGGAGTAAATATATTAATCTTTCCAATTAATTAATTAATATATATGTATTTATATAAAGACATTTGAGATGTGTTTAGCGTCATATTTCCCACATTAGACCACCAATTACTCGATGACATTTTTGCTCACTGGATCACATACTACTATACTGTTATTTATTTATTTATTTTTGCTTATCATAGCTCTAAAAACTAACAGTAGCAAGAAACAAAACGAAATGGGGCCTACCTACAAGGCCTTCCAAACTAGCTGTAAAACACAGTATGGTAAAGACCAACGAAGCCAGACAGCCCATGCTGTGGGAGAAAGGTGCACTCACCACAATCCCCACAAGCGAGATGAAGGCAGATACTGAGGTGGGCTGGGCACTGCTCAGAGTTCTCATCACAGAAAAAAATCACAAGGCTTTTTTTAGAAAACTCCAAAGAGGGGCCAAAGTCAGGGTTCTTTATAACAATGTTACAAGTATGTAACAGGCAGGCTTATAAACAAACAAAATACCAGATTAACAAAACCACAGTAACCATAAAGATATGAGCCTATAAAAGACTTCTGAGCAAACTTCCTTTCTATAGGCAAGTGTAACCATTTACAGTTAAGAAAATTCTAGAAGAATTAAAGAGCAGAAAAACACTGTATTTCAGGTTGAAGACTGGCTTTAAAACGTCTATGATCTCACACAAAACACAGTACATGGTTTAACCCCATAAATACCACCTTAAAGCAAGACTATCAACTTTAAGGGTGGCCAGCATTTTAGAAGGAAGAGAAACATGTTAAAGTAGTTTTATATATAATCCTGACCTTTCCAAAAGCGAGAAGCACTTTCAAAAACTTTTGTTCCCTCTAATCTTTGAGGCTAGCTCTGTTACAAAGATTTCAGACACTCTGATGTCTCTTTAAAACTCTTCATAGAACTATTACTGAAACTAAATCCATCCTTGTAAAATAGCCCATTAAAATAGCAATTGTGTTAAAACCTGTTTTTAAGATTTTATTCCATCCTGCCTTTTAACACATACCTCTGCTTAAAGAATATCTAAGTAAGTAAGCCTGGAAAACAAAATCTTATCTACAAAACAAGAAAATCACCGAAGTTGATTTTTCCTACTTGTATTTAAGCAAATCTTGAAAAACACAGATAACATTTCCTGCATTTTCTCCTCTTTGGATGATGTTTGAATGATTTGCAACAGTTGCGGCCAAACCCGAACTTCAACAAGGTTTGATTATTAGACAGTGGCTGAAAGAATTTAATACCTTAAATGTTAAGACTTAAGTAAACAGCTATTGCACCCAAAATAAAAATACACTGCTCACATCTGCACAATCCTTTTCCATCTACAGGTTTTCTAGCTTGTTCTTTTTTAACTAAGTATTGTTTCTTCGAAAAAAACACACGCCTGTCCTTACTAGAAAATGTTAATGTTTCTAAAAATGAACAAATAAAGATTTATAGTGCAAAAACTGCAGAAACTGACAAGGAGCGGGTAGGGTCAAGGACGGCAAACACAGCAGCCCGACAGACAGGGCTGTGCCGAATTCCAACTATTTAAACGAGTGAGTTTCACCTTTTAAAACCGAGCAAAATGAAACCTCTCTCAAAAGACCTACTAGAAAAATCTACCGTGAAGATTTCAGGAAATTTATCCTGAGAGGGCCTCAGATACTTGGAAAGTAACCTGCATGCTGAACTGCGACACAGACCCGCGCGCACGAGCGCGGGACACGCGGCCGCGCTGCGGGCGGGACAGCGCGGGAGGCCGGACAGCCCGGGATAAGGGGCAGCGGGCGATCGGGGGAAGTGACTGCTGCGGTCGGTTGGTTG
>VXBX01000894.1:59203-142116 GCA_013400415.1 Scytalopus superciliaris
GCTGCGGGACGGGCGGGATGGCGGGCGCGACCCGGGGCAGGCGGCGGGGAGCGCGGCCGGGAGCGCGGCCACGGAGGCACCGCGCGGGGCACCTATGGAGGGCAGGCCCGTCCCACCGTGTGGGAGCAGCGCCCGGCGCTCTGGCCGCCCTTCCACGCCCGCCTGCTCCCTTCCGGCCTGCGGCGAACAGCCCCAGCCTTGCTGGCGCTGCTGTGCAGGGAGCGGGGCCCACCAAGCGGGGCCGCCCCTCCCCTGGGGCTACGCGGCGGGGCCGGTCCCAGCTCACCGCGGCCCGCTCTGAGGGCAGAGCAGGCCTGGGCAGCGAGCACTAAGTGTCCGCCTGCACCCTCGGGTTCGGCCCTCTGCATACCGAAAGTCTGATCTTGTCATCGGATCCCTTTTTTGGGCCAGTTTCTGAGCAATCCAGCCATGAGACGTATGACAGACACCACTGTAGGTTTGCAGGCTGAGTCAACAATTAAAAGTTTACCGAGGTGTCCAGTCTCGGCTGCAGACACAACTTTATTTCTTCCATGTCACAGAAGAAACAAACCGGTGGGTTAGTTCTGCCGATGAAACTATCACGAAGCTAACTTTGGCAATCCTGTACGATCAGATAAAGCCACTGCTGGCGGTATCGTGGCAGTGTTTGAGGACCCACCACTGTCCAGGCTTTGATTCGAAGGGCCCGTGAGATTTAAAAGGGGACAGGAACCCCCAGAGAAGCCCCTGAGGCCCTGTGCTTGTCCCGCTGTCCCTGCACACCAGGCTCCAGCCAGGAAGCTGGCAGTGACCAGGAACGCGGATTTATTGCCCCTGTTGAATTTAGTTGCAGAAACCACTGCAGATATCACAAAAGGCTTTGTTTTTCAAGGCTGGGTTGAATGTGAGTGCTACCTTATCAGTCTCCTGTAACTTGGTATTATACAATGCTGTATAACAATCTGTACCACTCAACTTCCTTGCTCACAAATTCTTGGGTATGAAGGTCCCAGGCAGAGAAACGATGGAAGAAAATAATCCAGGAAAAAGTGTTTTGTTACAATGATAAATGTACCAAAATAAATGCCTAGTGAAACAAATATATTATGGGCTGTTTTTATGTACAGCTCATGAAACAGCTTGAAAGACCACTTTTTTAAAAAAAGATTATTTTAGTGAGCACATGATTTGTACAGTAAATCACTGTAAAATAGCAGTGGATAATTATGGGCAAATATGAAGGTGATGATGCCTTCCTAAATACACTTTGAAAAGTTAAGAAGTGTTGATTAGTGTAAAACTTATTTGATAAGTAGTTGGAAGGAGGTAGTAAACATAGCATGTATTCTCCTGCATTGGAATAATTGCAAAAAACTCATTTAAAAACAATCTTTAGTTCATGCTTTGACCATCACAGGCCAGCAGTTAAGACAGAATATTTGACTTGCCTTGGAATTACAGGACAGTTGAGTTTCCTGAAAGTTTATTGATAATGACAAAACGTATAAATCTTTGAAATCTTTTCCTGCTCTTCAAAACAGTTTAGGTGATCTAAAAGAGGGTTACTTAGATGTGAAATTTTGATTAGAGGACAGGAATTTTGGTAGTGGTTGGTGCTTGTCTTTTCGGCTCAGAAAGGTAATGAAGACCTGAGTTGAAGAGGAGATTTTAGCAGATATTACTAAATTGAATGAAGCAATACTGCATAGTACATAGTACCACACCTCTGAGGAACTGTAAAAAAAGGCAGACTAAAGGTATTTGATTTGTTGACCAAAAAAAGAAAAAAAAAAAAGAGGAAGGTAATTTTTTCATACATCACCTCTGTATTTTCTGTGTTTGAATGAAGTATGTTTATTATCACAAACAGTAATTCAGCTACTAGCTGTGAATACTTAAAAGATGCTCATTTACAATATATACCAATGATAACATGGAAAGTCTAAAAATCATGTACATAAGTTTTCTACTGCTTTGTAAAATGGAGGGCCATATAATCTGTAGCTTTAATCAAACAGCTTTAGAGCAAATATTCAAAGACTTGTAAAGATCTCTTCTACATAGCATTGTTAGAAGGTCTGGAAAAGAGCAATTCTGCACTCCTGCATTTTCTCAAGGGTCTTTTATTATTAATCTTGATACAATGTTGCAGGTTTTTTTAGCAGCTGGTTCTAGTGCATTCAGTTTTACAGCTTCTAAAAAAATCAAATTTCCACTTACAAGTCACACTTGTTTGAAGTAGAAGTTACATATGACACTCTAGGTCCAAAGTCTGCTTCGTTTACTAGTGAGACTGGACTTTTTACTTCCATTTGATGAAGACATCAGTAGTTATTTGCACAAGTAAAAAAGTGAGATTTGGCTCCCAGCATTTGTGAAATATATCAAAATTGAATTAATAAAGTGGTATTTCAAAACAGATTTCCTGCCCAAAAAAAGTCTGTTTTCAAATTATGTGGAATATATTCTCTGAGAAAATCTGTTTGCTCTCATTCACCTGATGGAATAACTCGGTGTAATGTCACTGCTCTTAAAAAGTTCTACCATATGATGGTGAACAAAGGACAGCGCATCATCTGTCAAGATGCTTGCCCCAAGACATTCGGCTGTACTGCCATAGCAGCTGAAACAATAAAATCCACCAAAGCTGCCTTTCATCTCGAGGAAGTACTGGTTCGTTTGTACAGAATGCCAGCAATGGCTCAGCGTTTCTTTTTCACCCTTTTCTGCCTAGAAAGTTGAAAATAATGATAATGAATTAATATAACTGGAGGAACCTGTCAGAGGATTAAAAACCGAAATGCAGTATCCCTAACGATCTGGAATAGTTAATTAAGTTCTCTTATAAATGAGTTCCAAAAATAACTTACTTTCAGTAAGTTATTCTGAGAAAGAGTCGTTTTAGCATACCTGAGCTGCAGTGCCTCTTAGAAAAGGGCCAATTATCTGGTGATTGGCAGTTAAAGGTGAACTAATGAAGTTCTTAATTAAAAGATTTCTTATTATAATCGCCAGTAAGTAGTAGAATACTGCATATATAAAGCTGATGTAATGTTAGAAGAATATTTCCATTAAAAAAAAAAAAAAGATTTTGAAAATCATCTCCTCCTTTGCTTACCATGCATGTCCAAAACACTAATGTTACAGTTTTCATGGGTGTAGCTGGCAGTGTGTCACTATTGCCCCTCATTAGAGTGTTCTGCTCTGACTCTCTTACAGTCAGAGGTGTTTTCCTCATCTAACAGGTGGCAGAATTTTTGCTGTTCTTAATACACAGTTGTTTATAGAATACAGAAAAATGGTGTGAGATTTTATAGGAGAATATATTGGACTTTTTAACTAAGAAACTGACAGCAGAGTTCCTTTAGCTGCCTGTCACTGACAACTTCACTGATTTTTCACTTACTTCACAGTAAACAAGATATTATCAATTCTTCCATGAGATAAACTGGAATTAAATTTTGGGGAAAGAAATTCTGGTTTGATAGCATGAGATGTATTGACATACTACTAGAATCTGAATGAAAGAAATTTCTCAGGCAGTATATCCCCCATTCAGATGTAGAAGGACTCAAGGTCCTTCTGTCTACATTTCTACAGCTTGACAGATATAAGGAGTGTTGCTCTGAATGCTGCATAACCGTGCTAAGAGTTCATGAGGCCCAGGATAGAACAGCCTAGCTTGACTAGACTAGCTTGAGCTCATCACACAGATCCTCTCTTTTCAGACAGACATACACTGACTTAAGGTTGATCTCCAACCATTCACACATGCCCTGGTGTTCACCATTTTATGTGAGGAATGATGTACTAGGCCTATGGGCTCCTTGCTCTTAAGTGCTCCATATAAACACTACTAAGTACATGTACTGCTAATCCTACAGTTCTTAGTTCTGATAAGACAAGGCATTTTCATAGGTGATTTGACTTGTTTCTGCAGAACTATGAAATTCAGAAACTTTGTCCTTCATATAGAATTTTTCAAGACTCTGTATTTATTAACTACTGTAACAGAAACAGAATTTAGCCTAAGGTAGCATTATATAGGTTCTTGATTAATAGGTAATTGTTGTTATAAGATGCCAGTTTTTCTGAGCTTTTGATGAACTTAATTTTCATTAACCATTCTACCAATCTTTAGAGTCAAAAGTATAAAATTAGCCTTATGCCATCATGCCTCTCAAAATGACCAGTGTTTCCATTTCCATCGGGCACTAGTGCAAGCTAAAATTAATATTCACTGGCAAGTGAACAGTTTTTTGACTTGACTAGGTGGGGTTTCAGCTCTTGAAATTTTTACTGCGTTAGTAAAAGCACTAACATTAATTACCACCAAGAGAAATTGTGAAGCGTGACTAGAAAAATCATTCATTTACCTTTTTTCTCTTTCAGCTCAAGCCATGGTATTTAAATGTATTTTTCTCTATGTGAAGTCTTTTAAGTACTTTCAAGGGGAAAAAATATGTCTGACAACCTCCAGATCACCAGAAAGCCTGCAGTATCAAAGGAGTTTCTGTTCTACATGTATCTATTTTGATTGCAATTAAAAACCTAAGTGTAGATGTTGTATTTACAAGTTTAAAGCACTTCTATATTCTTGTTTTTCTCACTTATAAAGAAAAAAATTGATTTTTTTAGAAATAAGCACTTCCATTTTTTAAACTTGTGTGTTTTAAATACAAAACAAATATGAGAGCTATTCTAATGTTACATTGAAAAAAAATGTAGATCAGAGATGAGTTTATTGTAAAGAAGTACATGTACAAGATTCAAAACCGAATCCCTGTTACTTGATATGGTATGTTTTCAGTGAAGTTATATTAACTGCCAATGAACACTCTGAAAATTGAAATTTTGGGGAAATTTTGTATGTTAAAGACTATGATCTCCTATTAACCATTTTAGGGAGGAAGAAAGAGATCTTTTCGGTTCAATAATCCTTATAATGTGTTTATAATCAAACAAATTTGAATCTGAAACTATAGGCTTTAATTTATTGGGAGTTAGCCATCTATATGATGGCTGCAAAACATCCAGGAAAAATGTGATCATGGACAATAACCCATGATAACAGAGAGAAATTAGCTAACTGGTTAATGAGGTTAAGCTACGGTATCTTCTCCATCATCATGAGCTAAACCACTGGGAACTTGTAGGCAGAAATGGCTGGGATATTTTTACAGAGACACAGAAATTTAGAGAAACAGCTTTCAGTGAAAAGAGTCAGAAAATTGAACTGTTGCAATGAAAATCTAAAATAGAACTATAGCCTCTTATTTTAGTGGTATATAATTTGAGATCATTCCTCACTTACACTAAATGGTTCTGTGGTTTATCATTGATTAAGAACATTTGAGTAGGTTAAAGCTGGTGAAGTTTCAGGGGAATAAGCAAACAGCAAGTTTTTTGGCCCATTTGTTTCACTGCAGAAATCTTCCCATACCATAAAATATTTATAACAGAGCTTTAAGTAATAGAAGTAATAAAAAGGGTTATTTTCTTTCCATTCCACTGTTCCTATTCTGTTCAATGTTGCCAGTACAAATAACATTAATAACTTTAACAATCAAACCAGTTTTCAATTGTGTCACATTTAATGCTCTTCATCTCAGAGTTAGATTTTTCAAGGAAGAATTGACCTGGTAAGTATGAAGCTGTTTTGACCTAATTAGTGAAGTGGCGAGCTTAATTATGAGTGATAGAGGGAAAGCATTTTATTACTGAAAAAAACTCAACAAGTCAGTTGTAACTTTCAATGTCCCATTGAACTTTATGACATCATGTGCATTATAAACCACTGACATAATCTGACTCTGATTTTGAGTCCTGAAGGAAGGGTGGTTGTGACAGTGCCCTTTGAAATAATACTGAAGCTTCAGCTTCCATGTCAACATCATGCTCTAATCAGTTTTGTTGCAGGGTCTTCCACCTTATAATTGACCCTGACATATGCTATTCACTCTACCCCTTGGCTTCGGACATATAATTCCTGTCATGGTCAATTATTAGGTGATAGAGCCTGCAACCACAGGGACCATTGCTTAAAATCATCCTACACAGCAAGCCCTGAAGTGACCAAATTCAAATCTATCTGGAGGGGAAGAAGGGATCTAATCTTTGATAAAACCAATATGCTCTTCACTTCTATATAGAAAAATGTCAATTTCCATCATCTTATATATCACTGAGACAAATAGTGTCAGTGCTATTTCTGAAACAGGTTAAGGAAGAGTACAAAAGCCTTTACCAAACTCAGCATACTCTGAAATGAGGAAATTGTCTGTACGAGCATACAGTATGCATAAAAATTAGATTACACTACATTTGAAAGGCAGATGAGAGTTTAAGAGTGACAAGTGGGCAAGTGCTAAAAATAAGGGCATGTTACTTCCTTTCCAACACTGCTTTGTCTGTATGCTTTCTTTGATATTGTTCAAGCCTTGAAGTAAAGAAATACTTTTCAAGAGTCTGAAAGATACTTCTGATTACCATATTGATAAGAGCTGGTTTTGAACAAAAAGATCTCTTCTTGTCCCATTGGTTCTACAGTGCCTGAGAAATTGGGCAAAGACAAAAAGAGGACACTTGCTCTCAGGTTTCCATGTAAGCATTATGATTTTCAAAAATTAGTTTTGCAGTCATTGCACTGCTGCAATAACATTAAAAAATCGTTACAACTTCAGGAATAAGAGCTGAGATGAGCAAAAGTTTACCATCCATCTGCAGAGACTGAAAGGCAGGGTTGTGGACCACTGGTTCTTTTCACAGATTCTCCGTCCATAGTCAACTATGCCATTAACTCAAAAAGGATAGCTATCCCTGTTTTTTGCTGCATGAACAGTAATTTCAATTTGCTAGTTGCCATTGTCTGGTTTGGGTTGTTTATTTTGGTTTCGGTTTTCTTGGTTGCTTGGATTGTGTGTTTGTTTTGTTTGTTCGGGTTTTTTTTTAATTGAAGGGAATTTTAATAATCTATAGTATTTTCAAGTCACAAATTATTATCTACAGGAATCTTCCACTGTTTTGTTTAACTGTGGATGATTTATTTAATTCTCTTACGTGTAAGAACACAGGTCAGAAATAATCCTTAGAAGACCTTTGCAAAATCTGCTGTTTTACAGGTAATACAAGATAAAATATTCTGAAAAGTGTGATTTGGTCCTATATTTATTGCCTATTTTAGCCTGAATAGATAAAACTCTAATTAACATTCATACAAATATCTGAGTATTTTAAAATCCCATCTGTCATAATGATGTATACATAGCATAGCAATCCCAGTAAATACCAAGCTCGTACAATGCAAGTGCTTTTAATTTAAACCATAACACTGATTAATGATGGAATATTCTGAAGCTCATGTACATGTTCTGTGTTTCAATTGTATGGTTTTCCTAAGACTTGAACACCTTCCTCCTGAAGTACACAGTCCTGAATATATCTGGGAGCTCTTAGTCCAACAGCTGCTGTTACTGTATTCAATATCCAAACAAGTAAACTTAGGAAATGACTGATTTAGCTACATATGGGTGACTTGACCAGATTGTGTAACCCAGCTCAGGTATTTGCAAGACAAAAAACTTATATTGACTGAACATACCAATAGATGCAAATACTAAATTTCCACACCTTCAGAATAAAAAAGTGCTGTTTCTAACATACATTCTTTTATCTAACCTGCATGTATCACATGACATCCTAAACAGTATTTCACAGAAGTTAATTCAGTTTTCAGCAGTCTGCAGTCCATGAAGCAAAGAGAATAACTCCTGGCCGGTTTAATGGCTTAAAGCATGATTGAATGTACTAACAGGGCTCTGTGAAGTACTCATTTCAATATATATAATGTATTTTTTAAATATTTCATCTCTATATAGGTCTCATCCTCTAAATAAGTGGAGCATCTCTATTGCACTTAAGAAGCAGAGGCAATAGAGCCCAGAAATACTGAGACAGCACCAGTGGTCTGAATCTTGAAATTTTATTTTCTGGTCAATAACTTGTTGATTGTTGCTCAATCATTCCTTCTACTATATCATTCCTTCTATAGCTATACCTTGCAGAGTATTTTGGAATTTATGGGTGTTTACAACTGTGTAAGTTTCAAAACATCATTGTAGTAAGTATTTTTAAAAAGATTTTTTCATGAACCTTTTAACTCAATTGTTCTAAAAATCATTCTTATTATTTTGATCATGGCAATTAAGGTAAATACTTTGTGTCTAATGAATGAGATAATTTATAATCATACAAATTTATAAGATTAGCTCATTTTTAATGTTTATATGCATGTTCCTCTGGGGAAGTATTCAGGGACATTACAAACAGTGTTTAAATCTCACCACGGCAACTGATTTTTCTGTGCTCTATCAATAACATATTTGCTAAACTACCAGATGGGGAGAGAAACTGCAGTGAGAAAATAATGGTGAGGTTTGTAGTAAAGGAAAAAAAGGATCAGACATCAGATACATGATTTTAACAGCATATTATGAGTAACTTTAAACATTTGACAAACTTCTTAAATAGAAGCTTTTCACTGATCTCTTTGCAAGGATGACAAAAGAGAAAGGTGAAAACAAGTTATATAGCTAAAGCTGACACAAATCCTAATGAAAGACAATTAATAAGGAGTATAGAAGATGATAAATATGTGGATGATAAATCCACATATATAAATGAGAGTCAGAAGGTTACTATAAGCTTTGCATTGAAGATTTCTAATAGTGTCTATCCAGTCTCTCTTTCTTCCATTATGGATAAGATTGGTAAAAAAACAGTTTTGAAAATTTTGATTCTCCCAAGCTCTTATGTATAGAACAGCATTAAAAACATTTAAAGACAGAAAACTTGTGAAACCTCTGTGCATTTTTTAACCCATTTTCAGGCAGCATTAGATCAACAACAGAAATAATTGCTGTCACTTTGTACTTTTTGACCAATAATTCTCTGTATTTTCTGCAAGGAACTTGAGTGATGCAAATGACCTTATTTTTACAGCATGCTTTTATTAAATAGTTTATTATTTTGGCAGACTAATAAAGATTTTGGTATTTGCTTTTATTTGCAATAATATTACCACAACATAAAAAAGGATTTTATGTTCTTTTTGAGGAACAAGGAGGATAAAAGTGTTGATGGATAGTGCAACTAAGGCATCAGCAATGAGCTGGAAATGAGACACATAAATATGAAAGCAGAGCTAAGAAAATAGAACTGCACCCTTGGCCTTTCTTAAAAGAACATGCACATGCTATGGTTCATTCATACAGTTACAGAAACTCCTTTTGTTTTCAGTGAGTCAGTGAAAATATGCAGACTAAAATATTACTGAGATTCTCAGCTGTTTGGCATATTTCAGTAGTTAATGTAGTTGTGAAATGTTGCTAAACATTTAGAGAAATAACTGTTGATAGTGATTATGATTTTTTAGAAGATGTGTATTTTCTCTGAAGTATAAATTCATCCCTCTTTCTAGCTATGTCCTATACAAAGGTGGTGAAACAAACAGACCTTGTTTTTCAAAGATCAAAGCATTGAAACCTCGTAGCCACATTAGGCAATCACACACAGATTTTAAAAACAAAACTATCAGTTCTTTAAAAAAAAAAAAGCCTAGGGAGCATGGTAGGTTTCATTTCAGATTGAAGAAATTCTGTCTATAGTATTCATTCTGCAATAATCTGAGCTCCTTGACAATGGGTGGTGTTAGATGTGAGGGGCAGCACGTAAGAGTTCCTCAACGTATTTTATAATCTGAACCTCAGTTTCTTAAGCAAGGAACATATTAATTCAAGCAAATAATTGGATATGCCTCAGAAATAATATTTGCTTCATTGAGGGTACTTAAGATCTGAATTTTACTTATAGCCACCCCTCAAAAAGACAGTCAAAGCAGAAAAATATGAACAGAACAAATAATATGTGGAAAAAAAGGTAGAGAGGCAAGCAAAACTTCCTCTGACTGGAAATTTGTTTGTTCCATTTGTCTATTTTAAAAGGCAGCCAGTAAATAAGAGTCATGAAGTATGTTTCATAGATGAATAAATCTAACAATTAATTATACGTCAAGGCTTAAGAATCAAAAAACTGCTTATGCCCATTGCCAGTCATTCACTCCCTGTCAGTAGTAGTTCACATCTTTCCTGGGATGGCATCCAACCACAGTGGCATCTAAAATATAGCAGGCTATATTGTTACAGTTGGAGGTGAAATCGAAAGTTGCACCAAACAGAAGTGACAAATTCACATTGCTCAGTGTTGCCTAGCAATAAGAGATGAGTTTATGATGAACACTTGACTCTATATCCATCGCAAAAAGGCTTTGTATTCACATGAAAATGCCACTAATCTTACAGGCAATGGGGGCAAAAATAGAGTGGGCAGAAGGAGGGAAGAGTCATAGTAGCTTTAAGTATGTTCTGTTTTTCAAGATTTTTCTGTTTCATGGAATTTGCTCAGGAAGGAAAAGGGAGAGCCTGCCTCTAGCTGAACTCTTGAGATTGGCCAGGTAGTTTGTTACCAACCTTAATCATCCTTTTGAATGCCCTCAGTAGTGCTGTTTCATTCGTAATGTGACAGTAGTTCAGACACTTCAAATACATGGAGTCCTTACTGAATGTTCTTGAGAACTGTGCAGTAGTTGTTTTCATTGTGCAGAGCTTTCCATTTGCTTCAGCTTTGTTTTCTTTTTTCTTTTTTTTAATGGAAAAGGACAAGTCATTTGGAGCTTTTCGTTTGTACGTTTATATGGGAGAGCATTTATTTCTATCTTGTCTCTCAAGGTATTAATTACCTAAGTGCTCAGATAAATTAATTTTTCAAGAAATGTATCTTTGAAGACCTTACTGGCTACCCACACACATATTTAGGCACATAATCCATTTTAAAAATCCATGCAGTAGCTCCTATTAAAAAAAATTACACCAATAACTGATCTGTTTCTGTGTTTTTATGCCATCTGCATTTTTGACAACTGAATATTTTTGACAGCATGGGCCATTGTGCCCAAGTTCACGTCGTTTTTCTCCTTTTTTTTTTTTTTTACCATCATGTGACTACATATGTAATAAGAAAATGGGTTATATCATACATTTTCCTTTACAGATTGAGGTTCACACTGGATTTTTTGTACTGAAAAAACTCTAAAAGAAATATTTCTATTATAAAGGTGCATTTATGTTATAAAAATAATAAATTCATTAAATGCTATGTAAGTAAACTGAAGTTACAAAACAGTTGTGATTTTTAAGAAGCTTTAGAAACAAATACAAAAACTGAGGACAGTTAGAAATTATATTGTTTAGGTATAATAGTATGACATATAGATAACAATTGCTCTCTCTTATGAAATGTTGAATTAAAAATGCTAGTGCAGAATTATCTCTCTAGCTTACATGTTCACCTAGACAAATTAACTGAACTTGTGAAAATTCAAGAGTATAATTTTTGTATTTTTTGAGCAAAATGCAGCTGTTGTCTCAAATTGTCACTTACGCAGTAAGCTTTGCAGGTATAAAACCAAGCTACTTACATTTTGTAAATGTTTTTGTAAAACCTTTAGTAACTTTGGTCCTTTCTTTATTTCAGATTCAATGTGTTACAAACAAACATATTCCACCTGTTACAACAATCTGGCATATTACTTTCTTGATACGTGATGATACAATACCTCTCAGGTTTGCTGAGTAGCAAAGAGAAATGTAAGCAAATGAAAAGGTTTTCCACTTTCACAGCTTTTTTCTTCTTGGGGTTCTGTTTGCCTGAGAACTGTATGAATAGAAGCCATATTTTATAGTATTTCTTTAACCTCTGCCATCTGGTGTAGGTTAGTTTTTCCACTGCCAACATATCCTAGAGTCCCCAGTACCAAAATGTTTAATTTCTAAGTAAACATTTGGACTTTATAAATCCAGTTAAAAAAATAGAGCATTATTTTTTAAAACTATATGTTACATTTGCCACTACTGATGACATTAATAAGCACAGAGACAGATATGCAGTTTTAAAAGCTTCTGGCGGTCACTGTTTTCTGTAGTAGACCTCCAGAGATGTCAGGTCACCTGACATCTTTAATCACAAAGACATGCTCAGCTATGAGGAAGGAACTTAACTATTCCTCACTGACCTAAACTCTGAACTTCTGTCAAGGGAATTTCCATCACCATAGCCAAAACCTTCCAAATCAACCATGATTTCAGGCAAATGATACTCACCCATGCCAAAGCCAGAGCTTTAACTTCTCTGGGTTTTTTTAATATAAACCCAAGTTACTTCACTGCAACAAGAGAGCATTGTTGCTACAAAAGAACTTGGGCAAGTCACTAACCACTTAAAAAACCCAAGCAATGTAATAACCATATCTCCAGCAACTTCCTTATATCTGAGAAAGAAAAAAAAAATCACAAAAAAATTGTGCCAGAATTCTACTCCCAACAGGAAAAAAAAAGTGCTTTCTAAGCTTACAAAAGTATAGCATTTTGTTTTGTAGTAGCCAGCAAATTGTCAGATTTCAGTTTGAAAAAAATGAAGTAGTGTTGATTGTCCCAAGTTGATCTTTAGTCAGAGTGAAAAATTGAAAAAAAACTTGCTTCTGCTGAGCACAGGCAGGCAGACAGAGTTTGTCTTAATCAGTATTTTTCAGAGGCATACAGTCACCGGGGAAAAGACACATGGATAATAAGGATGCACAGGTTATAAAGGAGACCGTTAAAGCTGTGTATAAGGAAAACCTGAAGGGCAAATAAAAGGAAAATAACTACTATCTTTTTGCTTAATTCTAATTTAGGAAAAGTTCTGGAAAAAAAAGCAGGAATTTTCACTTCTTTACATGTCCATGTGGTTAAGTTCATATGTGTGTGGGTTTTTCCCTAAATTATAAAATGTCAAGGATAGCTTGGTTTGCCACCTTCTCCTGAAGCATTTCCTATTCCTGAGGAGTATTCAGAAACATATTTTTGGCGTGAAGTGGAATTTTAATGAAAATTCAGAAAACGTCTGTAATTCTTATTGTTTATTCAGTTTCAAATTAAACATGTCTTAAGAACAAAGAACAGTAAATAATCAAATTAACAAGTGGCTCTTTTCTGAGCACTGATCCACAGTGCAAAAGTTATGCCCATTTAATTGAAATAATTTAAAATTTGACTCGTTTAATCAGTGCAATCTGGTAATGAAGATTCATAAGAATCTTAGAAGTATTTGTTGATTTAAGTGATAATTCTCTTAAGGATAATTCTTCTTGCTGAACAGTATGAATTAAGAGATGGCGTGTCACCTTTCAACCAAGGGATGTGAAATTCCGTGTTACTTTGCAAGACCACTAATTGCATTTATTTTATTATGCTTAGTTATAAACAGCAGCATCTGGGGAGTGAACATCCTCTCTGCCACGGGAATAGTGGCTTCTTCTGTCTGGATGGACAACTGGTTAAATTGCCTCAATATGAGTCATCAGAACATATAAATCAGTGCCTACACTGTAGTCTGTTTAGTCATCAGTGAAACTCATTTGGTTTAATTCAGTAATTTTCTAATTCTAGCTTACTTTGAGACCATTCACATTTTTTCACTGTGCTCCTTAAACCTTCTTATGTTGGAGTGACTGTTTAGACATGCCCTGAAAGATTTACCCCAGTATTTCTTGGTAGCCATTGATTAGCCCCGTGACTCTCAGATTGATGTTATGCCTGAGCTTATCCTGTCTTCTCAGCTCCTGTTGTCAGCCATCTCACTCTGACTCACTTCAGATTTTCACTAAACTCCAACCTGTATGTCCTGGGTCTGGCTAGAAATGTTAAGAGTGGATTTAGCCGTAAGAACCCAAACACTTGTTACCAGTCCATTTTTTTATCTGCCCTCTTCTGCCACAGCTGTCCCTGTAAACATTTGGTTAATGTAAGTGAATTTTTCAAAGGACTCATGATCATAATATTCCTGCAGGTTGTGTGAATCTAAACACCCATGTGAGAAGGAAAAAAATCAAAGTCAGAGCTGCAGCAAGAAAAAGACTAGAGTTGATAGTTACATATTTGGCCATCCACTAGGCATGCAGCACAGAGCCTGCCACAACACTGTTGCTGCTGTATATAAGAAGAATCTGGAAGTAATTTTCATGAAATTATGTCTTTTGTCATTTCTATCTCGAAATTGGGTGCTAAATTAGTCCTAAGTCACAATATCCCCTAGAAGAGATGGGAAGGGAGGAATCTCAGACTGAATTCCAGCACATAGACTGAACTCACAGACCCAACTGCTTCTGAGGGACAGGTTCTGGACTCTGTCTGTCTTCTCTGTATTTCCTACTTAACAGCAGTTTTCTCTGTTTTTCACTATTTTCACTGTCTGCAGCCAGTCTGCCTGCCAAGTGTGGCCTAAGGGTTTCACTTCGCAGCCCCTTGCCACACTGGGTACGTTGTGATGTCATTGTGAGACCTTGGGTGGTTTTGACACAATTGTGCTGTAATCAGTCCAGTAAGAATGAAACTCTTATATTTAAAATCTCTACAGAAGTGAATGTACCTACTTCACATACAAAGTGGTATTGAAGTAAGTGGATTTTTATCAGGACTGAATTGGTTACATGATTTAGATTGTTATATTTGATGAGTACCCAAATTCTCACCCAATTACTGGGTTTTTATAAATGTGATATGCATATAGAGGACATATGATCATATAGCATTTATATGTTGACTATTTTTATTAGGTAATATGCATGGAGAAAAAGAAGAGCTACCCTAAATATCATACGTAACACATCTACAATGACTAATGAACAATCTCTGGAACTCGGCAGAAGTTTAATTCAAAATCCATCATGGATTTTGCATAGTTTTGTTAATTGTGTAATAAGTAGTCAAATAAATGTTCAGAAATTGAAAGTGCATTCTTCTGTATTACACATTTTTAAACAGGTTTCTTGGCATGCATTTTGTTTGTACTGTACTTGAAGTTGTTTATGGCATTAGTGGTTTGTGTGTTTGTGCATGTTTGCATTCTGTCTGTTTGTGAAGTATTTCACTGGTACCCTTACACAGCATGTGGTTGGTTGAAGATTATTTTTGATAGCATGTATAGTCATGCATTTTGGTGAAAGGCTTTAAAGTAAGGTGTGTTGAACACTGCTTATCTGCAGTTATGTAAAGACTTACAGGTTGTACATGTCTATGCAGAACTTAAATACAAAAAACACCTGCACCATTTGAAAGATGAAAGCATGAGTTGGTGACGGTTTGTCAAACAATCATGGCAATTTGCTATATTTGAGTTTCATATAGATAGACCAATTCTATTAATAACTGTAACATTACTGTATTTTTATTATCGTAGATGTCCAAAATAATTAACAGATGACTCATTATATTATAATAATACCATGTGTGTAACTAATTTTTGAAATGAACTAGAGAAGTAAAAACAAACCTCTAACACAGATAATTTAAATCACTTCAATCTCTAATTGGCAGCTAAGCATAGGCAATACTTTCAGGACTCACAGACAGGGCTGTGAAATTAATCTGTGAATTACTCTGGGTTTAGAGTGTTAGTTGATACTTTTCATGGTGTTTTGAAAGTATGGGTTGTTCAGCATGTGTCTAATGACATTACAGGAATATTATTTGCAGAAAATGTAAATGTTGAGCAGCTCGACACTTACAGGCATCAGTCCAGTAAGGATTTTGTGACCATTACAGAATAAAATATTGTTGCTTTGTTTAGATCCCTAAGTGGGATTTTAAGAGCATAATTCTTCCCATGAATCTTGTCCTACAGTTCAAGTAACCTTTCTCCTGCAGAAATTATTGAGAATGTGTATGAAACTGAAAAGAAACAGAACTGACCAATAATAAATTTTTATGAAAATTCCACTTGTAAATAGTATTTTTTTACTGTTTTTACTGAAGTTCTTCACAGGCAGGAAACTCCACATATCAACTCTGATTTTCTTGAGAATATTTTCATACAAGTATTCCTCTTTTCTTCCTACCAGAACAATTTTCTAACACTTCTTTTACGTTGCTGAAGTCTGCACTTATGAGAGCTTAAAAAGCATTTCGTTGAGTTTATCTGTCTTTGAATGTGAATAAAATTAATGAATATCATTGAATAGCATTTATGTTGTGCACATTTTTTTATCTACTTTCTGAACATAAAATGTTGTACAGCTGTATCATTTATAACACCATGCTGTGCTGCACAACTCTAGTTGCTATTTATATAGTGCTGTATGATGCTGTAACATACAGTGAGACCTTTGCCCAGGAGTAATTATTTAAGGGACTTTAAGTGAATTAGGAAGAAGATGGCTAAAGGTGGAATTCAGACCCTTTAGCTACTCTTCCTACTTGTAAAATTCCATACCTATGTTATTCTTGAGAAGTTTAAATTCAATCCACAGAAAATAACATTGCTATCCCTCAAGACATAGGAGCCATTCATACAGAAGTGAGAAGGAAAATGTGTACAGAAATAAACTTTACATCTTATGACAGTAGCAGCAGGTTCATAGTGTCAGGAAGAAAAAAAATTATGAAAGGAAGCCAAGCCTGACAAACTGAATTGTGGCTCATCTGAATGTTGTTGGACTTCATTTCACTAAAAAAGCAGTGAGTTAAAAAAAGGAAAAATTATGAAAACTCCTTTTTATCACCATAATATACTAATTTTAAAATAAACGTGTATGTACTATATAAAAGCATATAGGTATTCCCTAATATTTTACATTGGGAGCAGAGGAAAGGATTTTAGTAAAAACTATATGATCATAAAAAGGACTGGATTTGTTAATAATTTGTATGGAGATATTTTTCCATACCAAATCAATGTAAAAATCCAAATAATTTCTATATAAAGAGTAGTATATTTCTAGGAATTAATATGCAATATTTTATGAAATGTAGAATATGTATTCTATATTATTATAAAGATTATATAGAACATATTGGAGATGCACACATTGATATATGTGTGTGTGTGTGTGTGTGTGTGTGTCTGTCTGTTTTCATATCCTATCTATGCATAGATCCCGTCTTCCAGTTCTTGTTTGTGTGTAAATCAAGAGTGATTTTGATAAAGTCAATGTTTGAAATATTGTAAGAGGTTATCGTCAAGTCCATTATATATAGTAAACACATATTAACATCGAAGAGATGAGCCAAGACAATACTTAACTACTCATTTTGGGCTGTGTCCAAATACTGGCTCATATGCCAACTAATCACCAGTATGGTATTTAGATAACATTCTTCAGCAGACATGGGTTTATGTTTTAAAGAAAGACCTATGTAATTTGTGTGTTCTTGAAAATAGAACTTAACTTTTATGCTATTTAAGTGTTCTAAGCATTTTAGCCTTGTCATCTTCCAATTTGTGCTTTAAGTGCAATGAGAGTACTGCTGGAACAAGCAATTTAACTTCCAGGAAAATTCAGCAGATCTTTTGGGACTTAGAGCATGTAAGAAGTCAGGCACTGTTCAAGTGAGCATGATATTCACAACCCCCTAGAAAGTGTTTTTAAACCCTGAGAAATTGTTTTTGATTTTACAAACAATATTACAATTATTTTCTAAAATTTTGCTTTTTATATATGCAAACATCCCAAGGGATTGAAAATATGTTCTGCTTCATTATATATATTGGCTTCAGACATCATTACCCACTAAAACTCACTTCAGTTCCAGGTGTGACTATTTGCTGTGTAATAAGTCAAGCAGCTAGTTAATTATCCACTTAAAGTCCTGTCCTTAAGACAAAAGGAGAAGGACACTTTTTCATGACATTTCCAATGAACTGGAACTTCTTGCTTAAAATAATATTCAAAAAACTTGCGTTTTCTCTTGGAACTGGGTCAGAGTTTTTCTAGCCTTGATACAATTGGCATCCTTTCTCCAAATCGAAATATGCCAGCAATAGTACCTTTTCAGTAATACGGTTATCATGCAGAAAATCTTTGATAAGGCCACATTATGCAACATTTGTGCTATAGAGATCCATGAACCTGCAAGGTTATGTGACTGTGAGTAACCCCTTCTGCCATTTGATGTTACAAAGACTTCAAAAAACTTGACCGTGAGACAGACTTCTTTTCCCCCAAAGGCTCAACATTCTTTTTGTGCTACATTTTTCAGAAGAACTCTTTGTTTGAAGAAGCTGGGCAGGGTAAAGCTGGCAGACTGGAACACTGCCCTGATGTGTTGTGACAGACATGTAATCTGCCATTTGACCACTGGTTCACACATCAGTGTTAATGTGAATGTGACACCTCTCAGCATACTGTTAATCATGTATTACTCTTCTGTCTAAAATGTGGAGATGTGGAGTAGACTTTTATTCTTTTCAGAAGACTATGCAAAAAAATGTAATGAAATGAAAATTTACAGCCATAAAGGCAAACTGATTGACAGCTGCAAATCATAGTCACAGCAACATTGATATATACATATTTATAGATCCCTAGATTTCAAAACTAAAAAAGATCATTAGAACAGTCTGCTTAATCTAACGCATTCCCACTCCAAACGTGCAAGGAGTCAAACATGTAGTCCCATATCAAGTGTGAGGAAACCTAGAAGATGGCCTTCTGTAGTCCAGAAATGAGATCAATTCAGCTTCTTTTCCTCACTAACACTTTTTTGTCTCTTGGGTTTTGTTTCTTTTTCTCCTGGTGTTTCATCACCAAAGTGCCCAGGAGTTCATCTGCTTTCATTCAACTGAAATGCATGTACCAGATGGTGCAAATAGCCCAGTATATTTCAATCCTGTATCCATGTCAAAAAACAGGCAGACTGCTGCAGTTCTTGGTTGCTGCACCTCATGGTATCAAAGGCTGGCTAAGAAGAGTGACACTGCTTGACAATGAATAAGATTTTTCAGGTCTGGCAGGGAAGTTGCTTTGGAAGCTAAAATCCTGCTTCTACTCTGTAGGAGTTGCTTTTCATGATTAATTAATTGTGTTTACACTAATCTACAAAGGATATAAAGAAATATAAAAACAGAGCTACAGAAATGTGTCTAGTTAGGATACTTTATGTTAGCTTTATAGTAACCATTTCATCACCTGTATTTTAACCATACTTGCTTGTTAGAATTATAATCGAAACTTACCTACAATAGAAAGTTCTATATTGTACTTTTCAACCTACTTTTACAGGAGGACCACTGCAATCTGTGTCTGCTGTGTGAACAGCCTTGACCGCTGATCTCATTAGGTCAGTGAAGTTTGAAAGTATCTGGAAGGCTATGCAGTGTGGTGAAGGTCACTGGCCACTTTGATCTTATAACAGCTGCTTGGAATTTGACCTCCAGAGATTCAAAATATCTCCGTAGTAAAGCCTTACACTTGCAAGAGCCATAGCTCTAGAAAAATGCTGATATGAGCTTTCAAAGAATGGAGAGTTGTCTTGGAAAACAGAAACTGGAGAAATAGTAGTTGCAAGCTTTTTCCATCAAGAGTTGACATGTTCTGTGTTGGTTTTCAGACTTGTGTTGTAATAGCACAGAGTAGTAGAAGAGCTATACCTTCCTATTCATTCTTCTGTCATGTTACTAATCCCACAAGTAAGAGAAGATTCATATGTGATACATTTGGACAGCAGTGTAGTGCTTTCTCACCCTGTCTTCTGTCACATCTGCTAGAGTATGTGTCTCTTTGAGATCAAGGCAAAGTATTCCTGTGCCTGTTTGGGTTACTTGTGCATTTTTTGTCTTCCCATTGTTTACAAGCTAGCATATGAGAGTTTTAAAACCTGGTGGAGAATTCTGGTTTGACTGATTTTAGCAATCTGTGGGATGATAAGTGGCTCTGGAAGGGACAGCACTCTTTTAACCTGTTTAACCTCCCTTTCAAACTCTAAAGCTTTTCTCTGTATTTTTTATTCTGTTGTAAATTCTTCATTGTTCTGAATCCCCAAGCAAATCTTTTACTGCAGAGAGACAGACACCTTATTTGGAAAACTATCTTCCTTCCTGAGCAAAGAATTTCAGAACAGAAGAGAGTACCAAAGAAAAGTTCACGTATCTGAAAGAGTTGTCTTACAAGAAATTATACAGTTAGCTGAATGTTCATTTTGCATAGTTGCAAGTTTACCACATATATGGATATCCTTGTTGACAAATCTATATGTATTTGTTTATATATTCAGACGCTCTACTTTGCCTACAGTCATGGTGTAGGTGATTGTTCTCATTTGTGTTGTAGTTACAGGAGTATAATTTGAAACAGAGGTCATACTGAAAAGAATTGTTTATTTAGCTAAAGGCATGTAATAGATTACGTAGGAATCATCAAACAGGCCATGGCAGCAATTTATATTTAATGGAAAGGTGTAAAAAAGAAGTCAGGAGAGAAATGTTATTTAATATGATTGGTGGAAGTGCTATTAAGACTAGTGGGATGAGGGTACTAAAAGCAAGTTTAGACTGTCTACCTGAAAAATTCTGGAGAGCAAACTAGTTGCACTAAACAACTGTATAATCTCTATGGGTAAGCATTAACAGTCCAATCGCTTGAGATTTTTGAGAGGCCAAAGAAGCAGCAAAATACATGTTGTGGAAGAAGCTTGAATTGGCAGGTAGATAGATTAGCTGACCTATTAATTCTTTTCTATGGCAAACGTCTATGATTTTATGTGGGGAAAATTCCTTTTCAACCCACGCTGGCAATCTGTTTATGTTCTGAAGTATGATGATTGACATCCCTTTTAACTTTTAACCTAGAGAATGTCTCTGCAAGTGTTATTCCTACATATAAATGTCTAATGCTTTTAATAAAAAAAAATTCACTCAATTAGGGGACTGTATCCATGTGCAAATGCAGAATGGAGATCACAACAGAGTCTGAGGTGTTATCGCGGCATGGGCAGCACTCCCACTCAGGAAGGATGGGGCGTTGAGAAGGAAAAGGGAGCATTTGGGGCTTTAAAGACTAGAGAAAGAGTGGAAGCAAACAAGATAAAAGTGGATAAAAACAGTCAGAAGGGTATAATTTTTGTTGAAAGGGGGAATAGGAAAAAAAAGAATAGAGAGGAATGGGAAAGTTGAAAGGTATAAGAATAGAGAAGCAAGATAGGAGGGGAAAACTAATTTATGGAGTAGAAGAACAAGAAGAACAAATAAGGATGTACTCCTGTTCTTATGGGGCCAGAGTAACCTCCTACCTGTATGTGTTTACCTTTGGTTCATCTACATGGAGTCTTACTCTTTTTTTTCATTTCAAACAGTGTAATATTTAATAATCATCACTGAAGCACACTGTGGAT
This sequence comes from Scytalopus superciliaris, assembly GCA_013400415.1. Classification (NCBI taxonomy): domain Eukaryota; kingdom Metazoa; phylum Chordata; class Aves; order Passeriformes; family Rhinocryptidae; genus Scytalopus; species Scytalopus superciliaris. Next base: position 80,443 of record VXBX01000894.1, read on the forward strand.
TTTTGTAACAAATTGTGTATTTCGCAATTAAAACTCAGCCTGTCCACCTTTCCTGTGAAAGTAAAACTTAGAAAAATACAGAGCATGTAGAAAAATATAGCACCCTAGTAGAAAAAAGTGTCACATTCTGCCAGTCTTCCCTACATTTTACCCTGAGTTGGGGACTGGAGATGGGTTTATGAGGGAAAACATCACAAAAGAAATATTTAAGAAATTATAAACTAGCAAAATGTATTGTATTTAAGTATTTAAATATGTATTTAAATGTATTTAAATAATATTACAAAAAATGTTCCTCAAATTTTACAGTATTAAACTAAAGCTCAGAATACAAAAAGAAATAAATATTACAGAGATTTACAGTTACTCAAAAAATATCTTTGTAATGTTACTTTTTCTGACTTAAAGAAGTTAGCTGAAGCATCAACTTCATTTCTGTCGAGGACTGTAAAAAAGATTGAAGCCAGGGCCTGGAATATGAACAAACAATGCATCTAAGTTAGTGCCCCACAGAATATTTTAAAATTATTTAACACAAATCATCTCAGTGTCAACAACTCATCACAGATAAACTATCTAATTAACAGAAGCCATCATAGTATTTGAGAACTCAGTCTTGGCTCAGTTGATATACCAGAAGGGCACTCCTTGATAAGCAAAATTTATAAAGGAAGGTTTAAAAAACATTACTGCCTGAAGTAGATTCTTCTTAGTTTTAAATTAACCCTCTGCTAGGTTGGGGTTTTTGGTTGTTTGGAGTTTTTTTAATCTCTAAGAGATAGCACGCATAGGTTGACCTCGTGTTCTCAGGTATATTCCATGCTAAGACTCTGTTACATGGTCTATTTTATGATGTAATATTTTTTCAGTGAGTCTGCCATGCACTTGAAACTGTGCCAAAATGACAGCTCAGTTAACAAAAGTGTCCCCAGCTTTTGTAACCACTTCTGAGATAGTTTTATCCCACTTCTTGAAAATTGCAAAGGTTGTCAAATTCCTGAGGATATAAAACTTTACTGCAAAACACTTTGGGGCATCAAAACACTGGCTGGTTGTTGCAGCACCAAAGCTGTCACTTACTGTAACTGCACTAATTGCAGGTACTTCACTAACTTGCATGAAGTCTGTGGGGAGAAAAAGCTGATAGTGGGATCCATAATAGACCAAAAGTTATTTTCAGTAGCTTGAGAGATCTCTCCTAAGACTCTGAGAGGTGATATTTACATGTTGCAAGGAGACAATCTAGGACAGTAATATTCATTACTCTAAAAGTGCTCCCACAAGTAGTCTTTTTCAAAGAGGAAAGGTGAAGTAGCACTAGGTAGGAGTGAAGGACTCTCTCTCTCTTTTCCATCCCATCCCAGGTAGAGTATTAGGTACAAAATTTGCCGAGACTGTGGCAAATCTGGGTTGAATTGATTTTTTTTTTTTTTTNTTCACACTGATGGCATCAGGTCTTGGAATGTAACAATTTATCTTCAGTCACTACCCTATTCCTAGAGCATTCCTAAGTTTGAACAAAACATACTATTCCCTGCCTTAGCAAGTGGTGATACTGAGCTTCCCAAAGTATTTTTAAAAGGAATTAAAAAATGAGTGACGAAAACAGAATAATGTACATTTGTTTTTCCCAATGTATTATTCTGCATCAGAAAACAGGTTTTAAACATTAATCTGGCTGAGGTTTGTTGTCACATCTGTGGAGGTATTTAGGCACCTAACTCCGCTACCTACCTTTGCAAATTTGAGCTCTAGCTTTAAAAAGAAATGAACAGGAAAGTAAACAGGAAGATACATATGCATGATAATTATAATAACAATAATAAAACATACCTCCATATTTCTTGCAAAACATTTGATAATGCAAAATTTTCAGTGGATTAACTGGAAAATGGGTTATTTTCAACAGAAAATTCTTGAAAGTAAATTTTCCCATCTTTCTTTGAAAAATTTGAATATTATGAATTTTGAAAATATTTCTGATAGCCAATTAATTTAAAACTATTGCTCAGTTTCAATGTAACTGTATAACTTGCCAGAGCTGTTGAGGGAGACACTGATAAGCAAAACCTCAAGTCATAATGATCAATTCAATGGTGTCATGTCAGACAAATGTAGAGAAATTAATTTATTTATTTTGGCTTTCAGCTGACACTTCAGTAGAGGTGGTGTTATTCTAGGAACATGCTGGTAAGGAACGTAGGAGTAGTGACTAGAAGGAATCTGCAGGGATCATTGAGCTTTAAGTGCAGGCAGCCATCTAATAGATTAGCAAGACATGCCAGTGTAACCCTATCACTTCTAGTAAAATAGACTGAAAAAAAATCACAAAGACTGTCAACTGCCGAAGGAATATAGCTGGCAAGACCAAGACAATTGAAAATGTGTTTGGTCTGCCCTATATCCAAAGTTTTGTTAGACATTTATCATTATATAGGCTTACACAACTTGATATATAGTTTGCTTAAAGTTCTTGGGAGACTATTCTACTGAATAACACTCCGGAGAGACTTCTTCATGTGTTGTTCATCACATGAATGCAACAGTTAAAGAGCATACATGGGTATGGGTATGTTACCAAAGTAATTTCTGAGTGCTTTCTTTCATATTTAATGAATTGGTGTACCACTGAAGTCAGAAGCAGGATGACAATTATATTGTTGTACATTGTTCAAAAAATATGGAGTATCTCAGATAAGCATTGCGGAAATAACTCATTTTTCAATTTCCTGGCAGTTCTAGATAATGATTTCAGATCAATTCAAATTAATGGCAGCTCTTGGACTATTTTCAATGTTTAACATGCACACATATTGTTTTACCAGACACAAATATGCACAAACTTGATGTTTTCAGAGGTCTTCTCCAAGTCTAAGGAGCTACTACATGTGTGTCCTGCTGTATTGAACAGTTCAGTCAAGTGATGATCCTGATCACAACAATAAAAAAAATTATTAATAAATCCTAACTGACCTCATTTAATTTATTTATCTAAAAAGAATAGCAAAATCCTCAAAAAAGCGCTAGCAACTCCCCCCACTCCCAAACTCCCCAAATATCAGATTCCCCCCCCGTCCCCGAACCCTCCTTTGCAAGAAAATGTGACAAGCTAGGAATACCCAGAACTTTAAGTGGATAGATTAATGTCAGAGAAAGATTCTTCATCAAAAAATTGAAATCACATTATTTCTCAAGTGATGATTTGGATTTACACATACTTTGCATTTACAATGAGTATACACACAACAGAATGACTGGAGTTCAAAAATGTCTCTACACCATCATTGTATTTTCCTGAATCTGATACTGGCAGCATGCTGAAGCAGTCTCTCATAAATGTTAAAAAATGAGATGGTTTGCATCTGATAAATGTTAGAAAAAGGACTAGCTTTCTTGGGATGTTCTATCAAATTGGGATTAACATTTTTCCTCTTAGTCCCTTGTGCTTCTGGAGAGGCTGACATAATTTAGTGACTATGAAAGTAACACTTTTGTCATTTTCATTGTACTTCATTTCACCTTCTCATTTGTGTCTTTTTAAAATAAGATGTCTAACTGAATACAGTAATCAATGTGCCATCAATTTATATAATGCAATTGTAATCTTTTCTATTCTCTATTCCCTTCTTAACACAATTTAACATCTTATTTGCTTTTTTAATCACCACTGAACGAATCTCTTCATTTAGCTGTCTACAGAAATGCCTGGATCTTTTTTTCCTGAGAGGTTACAGCTAATTCAGAAGACATCATGTATAAATACTTTAGACTGTTTCCACTAATGTGTTTTCAGCAAGGACAGAGTGAGTGTCTTATCTGTGTTGAGGCTTATCTGCTACTCAGTTGTTCAACCAGTTATTTTTGCAAAATTCACCTAAAGCTCTTCATAGTCCCTTAATTTAAATGATGCAAATGAATTTACAATTTCAGCTGCTTTACCACATTTAATCTTTAGCCTGTTTTCAATTTCAACATACAGAGTGAGCAGTACTTTTGCCAAAACTGCTTTTATTTAGTTAACTCAGTGTTCATCATGCTGGAAACAAGAATTCTGTTGCTGTTCTGTTATTCTATAATGGTATAGTTGCAGTATCAACAACTGCTAAATAGGACAAACACCTAAGAAACACCTAAAAAACACCTTCTACAAAACTCTGTAAACCTGATGTACATAGCAGTCTAGCCATAGCTGCACATCACAGCATTGATTTATCCTCCTAAAACCAACCTCAATCCTAGGACACTTGCTTCCTGTCATTATGCTTTTACTTCTGTACTATCACATTTTTAATTGTTAAGATTTCAGTAATCTACTGACTTCTGCTTTATTGTAGAGATTTCTGCTGGTGCCCATGTGAATTAGTTTACAATTAAGTCACCCATGTCAAAATACACCGTAGTGACTAAAACTGTGCTGGCAGTCTACAATATATTGAAAGGAGTTTTTATATTTTTGGCAAGAAATATTTTGCCTCATTGTTTTCTTGCAAAGAACTGCTTGAACATCATTGTAAAATCTAAAATACTTCGGAATGTTTACAAAGGTGTGTTCTTAAAACAAACAAACAAAAAATCCTTAAAATAATATTGCAGAAGAGCATTGTGATATCTGCCATTTTCACTGCCTTTTTTTCTGCATTTGTCTAGAGCGTATACAGAGGAATCTGAATTCATGAACCTGTCTCGTTGGTGCAATCACATTACAATTAGCACGCAATAAACACAAGAGATATATCTCTTATTACACCACTTCTAGGTTGCATTATATTCATGTGTTTAAGAGTGTCAAGTGTTACTGCAAGGCAGCTCACTTTTAAATGATTTCCAGGACAGCCGAACTACCTGCTAATATGTGTAGCAATAAGTTCAATTGTTTTAATTTTCTGTTTCTCCATAATTTGGAGACTGGTGTAGTAACATCTACACATTGCATTGCTGGATTTCCTGGAATTTCTCTCATTAAGTATTATTTTTTTCATTAAATCTGTCCATTCAACCTTTATATAATAGCTAAGGGTAAAGAATCTTCAGCCTTTTCAAAAGACGAATTTTCTGCTATAAACAGCATGCCATTAGAACTCAACTGATTGCAAAGAATTTGGATTGCAGTGTGATTCAAGTCTTTCATTGAACTGATATTATCCACTCAACCTCAGCAATACCTTAGAGAAATACAAAGCAGAGTAACTGTCTTTTATATTGTACTCTCTGAGTGCAAAAATAATAGAGATGCCATGAACATTGCAGAAGTGTCACATTAGCTGCTGAACTAAAGAGTGTAAAGGAAAAGGAACTCATTGTTAATTTTTACAAGGGTGGAATAGATGAACATTGCTTACAAATGAGCTTTATTTAGTTTTAAACACATTTCATGAAGTAAATAGTATATTTCCCTAATTTTCATGTCTTTTGGTATGCTTCCAAAAACTTGGAAGTGAATTAGTGTGCAATTTGCATCCAAATCTCAGCCAAGGGGATGTGGTTTATTATAATACATGGCCCTCCTAATTATTGAACAGCCCGAGAAAACTAGGCACAGTGTGCATCTGTTATTGCTTGACCACACTGCCAAACATAATTTGGCAAGCACAGAAATGTACATTGAGCAGACCTAGAGTCTAATTTGCATTAGTTTGTAGTAATTATATGAAAGCTATAACTGAACCAAGCTTGTCCTCTCTTTTTAGAGCACATCATTCTTTTTGAAAAGAAATCTGAACCAAAAATCCAAAACAATTAAATAGTACACACATAACACAACCCTGAGAAATTCCTTGTTTGCACAGTAGACTTTATCAGCATTATTTAATCATTTTCCAAATGTTATTTCTGTGTATTCTGTAAAATATCAAACAAGGTTTTATCCCCTGCAGTTTATATAGGTTTTTCTGTGTTTTCTTTTATTCCCATTCAGAAATTTTTCATCTCTTCTCCCAAATCTAAAACTGGGAGATTTAGATTCAAACTCCTGTAACTTGTGATTAAAGTCAGTGGCATTTTTAAATTCAGTTGCTAAGGAGGAACAAGAGGAAAGTCTTATCTTTCAAAATTTTCCTTTGCCCCTCTCCATAGTCATTCAATTCAAACTCTACTCTGACTAAAAGGAAGCAGTCTCATTCTAAGCTATCTTGTGCCACAGTAATGCTGGAAAGTATTTGCCAAAGCTCAGGGAAGCTGGGATGCTACAGTAAAAAAACCTGCAGGTTTCGGCCTACAGAAGTTCCAAGGGAAAATTCTTGTTCCCTCTCTTATTTATTATGTGTTTAGATACACAGACACGGACATCATGATTCTGCATAAAAGATTATGGGAAACCTAAACTAAGTCAGTAGATAAGGAAATAAAGCAGAATCTCATCTACAGAAAGTATAATTTTCTGACAATTATTGTGCAATATTTGCCAGAAATGCAGAGGGTGGCATAAAAAGCATGAGAGAAGCAGATTCAATTCCCACTGAAATCAATGACAAAAACCGTCTATTCACTCCAACAGCCACAGGACGAAGCGTAGAGGAAGGAGAGGTCTTTTTTCCCCCTTCTTTAAGTAAACACTGGCATTTTCGGCTTCACTGCAGGAGCTGAGAAGCAGAAGCATGGTCTTTGTTGTTGGTAACAGCTTGACATTTCATAGTGTTGGACTAATCAAAGGGCTTTCAATCTAGAGTTTGAGTATTAAGAAATAACTGTATATTCACTGTGTAGTGGGGTTTTCTCAGATAGCTTAGAGTAATTATTAACTAGCATACCCAGAGTCGCAAACAGTTACTGTGAAATGACCATACGGAGATTATGTAAATGAGTTTCCAAGAGTGAAAATGCAATGATGTATAAAAGTGAATAAAACCTGCCGAATATTGCTGAATGAGTGAACACTACCTCTACACTCCGATTAGCTGATCAAATCTATTTTCATAAACAAACCCAAATTTGCAAAAAATTAGAGGGGAAAAGAAACCCCAGTGAACCACTTACAAATGACATTTCACAGTTGACCAAAAAACACTCAGTTTGCTTTTGCATAGTATGTGGCAAATAAAGGTACACTTCTTATACAATATCTGCTGCAAAACTGCTTTATTTAAGACTTTTCTTTTTTTTTTTTTTTTAGATCTACAATAAAATAAAAATTGCATAAGAAAAGACCTTTTTACTGAACCAGTCTCTTTCTACATATGCATCTTCTTCAGCGGCTGGAATAAAGCAGTGGAGCAAAGAAGCTGAGGGGAGGGTGTTGTGAAGTAAAACTGGACTGGTTTATTCTTTTTAGCCCCAGAAACAGCCTCATCTAATTTGATAGTATTTGTGGTTTGTTGAGGTTTTCTTATTTACCAATGAACATATTAACTAAACCCCCATTTTTGACTAGTTACTGCCCCTGATTTTGGTTAAAGTGCAGAGTTGTTTTCTCTTTATTCTATGTTTTGGTCTTTCATAGATCTGAGAATACTACTCATCTTTGCACAGGCAGGACCAGATATAAAATACCTCTTTTCACTGTTCCCTACTGTTAGAGAATATTTTATTGTAGATATCAGTTTTATTGTAGTTCAGGTATCTTGCCAGAAGATGTTTTTACACTTTGCATAGTCATTCCTTATTACATATAATGCAAAGTTTTCTATGCTGCAGGTTCCTTATGAAAAGGATTTGTCATGCCTAATTTTTAGATTTTTTTGTCTAGTCAGTGATGATGATGAACAAATAAAAATCTCTTTGTTTTCAGAGCAAAAAAAATCCTGTAATACATAAAGGATGGCATGTAATTAATAATTTTGAAATTAAGATACTTTTTCTCCCATTGTCTTAATTTATTCCCCCCCCTTTTTTTTTTTCTTTTTTCTTTTTTTTTTTTTTTTTTTTTTTTTAACTCAAAAATACAGCCACATTCATCCAAATTCTGACACGTCTGGAAAGGTGAACTCCTGGAGCATCTGAATTAGGTTTCCACTGCAAACTACAAAGAATAGCCACTAAACTGCATTCAGTTCTTATATTGTAGTCAAACGCCTTAAGACATCATGTTAAAACCATAGTTTTGGAGATACTTGTGCAAACCACTCTCTGTTAGTGAAGATGTGTATACTACACTACAGGTACACGTGTTTTGTTTCAAGGAACGGATGGGCTTGTAATGGTGCATGAACTGTGTTTGTGTATCTCTTGGAAACAGATGTAGTGTGAACTTCTTGCAACATGACTTCACAGAAACTGCTCATTTTCAACTTTTGCAAGTTACTGCAGCACAGTTTGCTCTCCAGTCATTTCCAGATGCACAGTTAGACCTGGTATCACTACTTAGAAAGAGCCTTTTGGGTGAACAAGTGGGTTTAAAGACATAGAGGAGACACCTTGAAACTTCCCATAATTTTGTGCAAGGAGTGCTAAGCCTAGACTTAGTTAAGGAACTCACAGCTTTAAAATTAACAGTTTGGCATGAGTGAAGGTTATCTGTCTGGGAGCTGGTTTAGCCTCCAAACAGCTCACTGCAACAAGAGACTGACATACAGGGTGGTAGAAACAACAAGGAGGAGGGACTTCAGTTTTGGTTTTCTTTCAGGATAAGTTCTCTTGTCTTTCTTTTCTTCCTCTTCACATAATTACTAGATTCCCAAGCACAATAAATTTCTCTCTTTAAAAAATAGCCAGTCCCTGAGGAGTAGAGTTTGTAGTCAGTAGCCATACTTCCTTGAAATTTTTTTACAATGAAGGTTTATATTGAAAATATGTATTCCATGCTTGCTCTTGTCTTAGTGTCTGTATTTAACCTGTCCTGTTTACAAGCCCAGCATCAATTCTCTTAGGTACCTCAGAGTAAATCCTACCTTGTTTTTTTAATGCCATCCTATAGTCTTTTTTCCATCAGCAGTAAAGATTACCTGTATCAGTGAAGTTTTCATATACCTTTGTTTCCCAGTCTTCTTCAGAATGTGTTTAGCAGTGCCTGAGCAGTCTCAGGGGCTCTGCTGAGCTGTGAAAGGAGCAGTGGGCTTAAATTTACTAAGCTGAAGCTAGATAAATGTAATAGAGTATGGTATGGAATTAGCTGTGGGTAAACAGACTGTGGTCATTGGACATAAAAAGAATTCAGTTAAAACTATTTTTGCTACAATACTACAGAAAAGACTGACTGTTGAGGAGCTAAAAATCTAAGGAACCACTCTTGGAATTGATCAGGGGAATATTTTCACTCCTGTAGGATTTAATTCTATTTCTTAAGTGTACTTGTATGTTCTAAAGATGCTAATAGAAACTTATCAATTTTAAGGCTAAAGAAACCCCTAGGTTATCCAGACTATTAGATCTCCATAAAACACAAGCACATAAACTTTTATCTGATGTCTTTTTTCTGAGCGAAGTAACTTGTGTCAGGCATCACTCAGGAGCCATCCATCTAAACCATCCAAACCCTACTGGCAAGGAACTGCTATGCAAAGTCACGCACTTAGTATAAGTTATCAGACAAGGGGAGTTCCCATGTTTTTATCTCCTGCAACAGATTTTGTGTCAACTTTGGATTAGTCAAGCAGGTCTTTCAGGGGGAAAATAATCCACTTCTGTTGCAGATAATATAGGCAACGGAGAAATTACCACTTGCTGACTTAATTTGTTCCAGCAGTTAATCACCCTCAGTGTTAGGAAAACAAAATAAAACTAGAATCTTTATTTCTTAGTTCATCTCTAGTTTTCAGTGACTTGGTCAGCTCTCTTGCTAGATAAAACAGCTGTTTCATACCTGGTAGATACACATTCAAATCAGTTGTCCTTGATGAACTAAGCAGTTCCGAAATCTGCTGTTTGAGAACAGTTTTCCAGCTTAATAACACCAATGGTCTGATAGGAAAGATCAACATGAAAAACTATTTTGTCAATGTCACTTTTTTGTTATATAATTTTTCCAGAGCCAGACTAGAAATTTAATGTATTCACTCTAAGATAACTTATGTTTATCATAAATATTACTTGGTCTTGATATAGCACAGAAAGCAGAGGGTGACTAAGTGAAAAAAAATATTTTGTCTGTAACTGATACAAACAATTAATTGTAATTTTTACCAAGAAAATTTAATTTTTAATATATTTCTTTGTAATAGAATGCGTAAGTTTATATATTGACCATACTTACCTTGGTTTGTTTTTTCCATAAAAATTTCAAATAAAAACTATCACTTTTCACAGATGTGAAAGGAGATACAGACCCAAAATGCAAGGTATTTTCAGACTTTGTGAGTGTAGAACTGTGGAGAGAATATTCATATATGAACAGCAGGTAATTAATACAATGATCTCTCAGAAGTGCTATATTTTCATCGTTAACACCATGTGATTTGTCCTTATATTTTGTCAATATAATGGCAGATGTGGGCCTGAGGTTTACCTTGACTAGCTACATTAAAGTGAAATTTGTTTTTTCCTTGTTTTCACTAATTTATAAAAGTTTATATTGCTTGATGTAAAATACATCATTTCTCAGCAGTGAAAGACATAGCCTGAATCTTCAGACGGTGTGAAACAATAGCTCTAAGGAAAATGTAAATTGCTCGCATTCACTTCTGTGGTGTTATAATTCTGACACTGAATCCTAAAAGGTAACATTTTAAATGTTTAAACAAAACTTGATAGCAATGCATTTCTTCAGTCTTCACTAACTGATTTCCTGTTTACTTTTTCCATAACACAATTATCCATGAGAACACTTACAGCCTGAGGAAAGTGAAATACACTTGTTGAAGGGCTTATCATGCTGTCTGCATTAGAGCATTTAATTCAATAGAATTAATTTTCATCAGTGCAGAACTTCAGACTGACTATTAAACCAGTGGGTGTTAGACACAGAGCAACCCTATTTCTCCTGCAAACTGAAGTCAAGGATGTGGTAGAATAGATATGGCCTTGAATCTCTAGATACAATCACAGAGTGGATTTAGAAACCTATCTTGCAATATTCCAAATTCATAACTTATGGCTTATAATTCTCCTAAATGTGACAAAAGAAACTAAATCATATTATTTTACAATGCAAAGATAACACAGCAGGAATTATATCTGTATACATAATTATGAACCAATGTTCACTGTTTTCATATGTTGCAGAGTACAATATTTAATATAGCCATAACATCAACTTTTTGTGAATATTTAAACATTTTGACCTACTGATCTATTTATTGTGGTGCGTGGTCATGCTAATAAACTCACAGATTCAGACATTTCCAGGAAACAGAATGGAAGTTCATACACATCCCAAAAAAAAGTTAAACTGATTTTTGTTTTCAGTGTGAAGGAAATAAAATGTTTCATTTATTCGCTTAGACCCACATGTGTCTTGTCTCTCTTAATTTTTTCATTTACACTTGTGCCATCCATCATAAGTTTGGTCACCTTGATAGTGCTTTTGAATTATGAAGCCACACAAGATATTATATGAGCGTTGTGATTAATGACTTGCTAGTTTGAGATCACTGTCTATTTGTATTTCAGTGAGTCATTAGAGAATTGAGACCCAAGAGACCGAAATTCTTGATTTTTTTCCCCCGACAAAGAAACAGATTTTCTAGTGAAATCTAAACAGAAACATTAGTATCAGAATTTAATATCAATATTGTGATATCTAGATTGAGATCATAGCTAGAAGGCAGAAAGAGAGAGACTGCTTTCCACACATATCCTTTCCTGTACAAGTCTATAGTATCTCACATTTTTGAAGGCTTATTTAATTCATGTTGGCATTCACCAACATTTGATAAACATGTCACTCCTCACCAGGTGTTCTAACTGAAAACAGAGATGGACGAAATATATTCTGCAGTCTGCTAGTAATAGGGGTCCACTATTTTAATGAAAATGTAAAAAATTGTGTTTGTAAAAATATTTGCAAAGTAATCTGTGAAAATAAGGGTGATGAAATGGTGCCTACGTTAATTTACATGATTTTGTGCAAAGTTCTTTTTCATAAAGAGATTAATTTTCATGTACTGGAAGCTGCATTTGCATGTTAGGTTATTTTTTCTCTTCTGTGTTTTTTTCTTCAGGGCAGTTCAATGATCAGTATCCATGAAAAGATAAGTATTATGGCTGGGTCTGCCTAGGAGAAATCAGCCAAGAATTATAACAATATACTAAATTCTATTGTCAAAGATATAATCTGCAGAAAGCATCTACTTCATCTGACAAACATGATTTCAATTCAGGAAACAGCTCACAGTCATTCTATTGGATCTGACACCAGCGGTATCCACACAGCCATTCTGTGCAAACTCCCTGCTTTTAAAGGTCTTCCCATCACTGTTATTGGTCTCACAGATGATGAAGTATGACACTCCATAAACAATGAGCTGGGCCTTTTGTAGGCTGCTTTGCTTTTTTTGGCTTCAAACTGCCACTGAATGTCAAATCAATTTGGCTTTCATTAGAACAGCTTTATATGTGCAAATGTATTTGTGTCTGGTTTCCACTTTTTTCTATTTTTGCCTTCCTTTCCCTTTGCCTTTTTTATTTATTTTTTTTTGTCCTTTTGCTTGGATGATGTAATTTTTCTCTAATCAAAGCCAACACCTGTTTCTCTAAAATAGGAGCCTCTGTGTAAAGCTCTTTATCACAGTCTGAGTACACTCTAGATGGGCTCATTATGAATCAAGTTCACTCAGAACAAAGAGGAAGTGCTCTGCTAGAGTGACACTGTACATCATAGAGCCTGGATAAAGTCAAGAGCTGATGTAACCTTGACTTTCGACATCCCAAGAGACTGCTGTCTAGATAATGCAAGGTGTGTTAGCCACTGTCTTTGATAAGTAATAAAACAAATAATAAATCTGACCCTGTCTAAGAACAGGTCAACTGTTACACAGCGCTGTATTGGGTTTGGTGGGGAAATAGGTTTGTTCTTTTTTTCTTAACCAATTTTAAAGGAAAGTGGAATTGCAACTTCTGGTTTCTGGTTTTGTAAAGCACAAGCCTGCTTAGACAAGCTAAATGAAGAATACCATACAATAAGAGGAATAGAACAAAATAGGGATGACAGAACTCCCACTTCCGAGTCAGTGAAGATCTGGTCTAACAGAGTACATTGCAAGTAGTCTGAAATGGCTGAAGTTTATGGAAGGGAAATTAGAGGGGGAAAGAAACAGTGGTATGCTGAAAGGCTACTGTGAACTCTGTGTTGTGACACATTTGAAAGCATCACAGGCTCACTTTTTCATGCACCTAAGACCATCTTGCCTCTACGAGACTTGTCTTGTGGAAATAGCTACTGAGGAGTACTGTCTCTGAAATGATTGGATTGTGGTGAAATTCCTTTTATGGAAAGTCAGTGTATATTTCCATTAACTTCATAGAATCATAGAATCATTAAGGTTGGAAAAAACCTGTAAGATCATCGAGTCCAGTTGTTAACCCAGCACCACAATGTTCACCACTAAGCCATATCCCCAAGTGCCACATCCACATGTATTTTTGAAAACTTCCAGGGATGGAACATTTTCAGGAAAAATACACATTTTCAAATAACTACCTAACTATAATCAGGTCAGATGCATGTTCAGTCCTGAGTAACGAGAGACTTGTAAGACACATGCTGTGTCCTCATGCTAGTTGATTCTTTTCAAGAGCAAGAAATATTTTTTACTTCTTTAAATGGAAAGATCTACATTTTAGAAGGTGGGGAACCTACAGATAGACAGTAGGAGTGAGACAGAAAAAAAAAATGGTGCTAACTATATCCTACCTCCCTCTAAACATGAACGTTTGGCACTTATACAGGAAGAAGCTTTCTCTGGACATTGCAGAGTAGAAACAAGATGAAAGAACCAACCCTTGCTCACTACTTGCAATAATGGGCTAAAACATCTTCAGAGGGTCTCAGGCTGTCCAGGAAGGGTCCTTGCTCAGTTTGTGAGTGGATGAACTCCTGTATGATGGGACTCTGTGTTAGACACTCCCAAGGAAAATGCCTGTTTTCAGAGCTAAAGAAGAGGTTTACTTGGCTCATATACTCACTGATTTCAAAATACAGTGCTAATTCTAACTGAAATATGTTGGTAATCTGCCATCTGTGGTTTTCTTGAGCAGAAATTTTGACTGAAGTCCAGATCTTAGTAGATATGAGGCCACATTACCAAATCCATCCTCCTACTCGACATCATCCTTCATAGTGTCTTACTATGTCACTGCCTTTGGATTAAGGACCACAGCAAAGTACAGAAAATGCAGATACTTCAGTTGCCAAGTCATTTCTTGGTCTCTCTGTTGAAGCTATCTATAGTGAATGTTTCATTGCTGACATCTATTCTAGCCTCAGTATTGTCAAAGCATTTTTTCATGTGTAATAAATTTGCATAAACACTTCACCCCAAATATAATGAAACATAGAAAGGATAAGAAAGACCTAAATTATATTTAAAAAAAATACTAAAAGACTTCTTGATTGATTTGCAGAGGCATAGCAAAATTCCTTCATATAGTGGCCTCATGAATGAGATGATAATATGCAAGTAAAGCATAATGATTGGCATATTAAATGCAAGATCTTTGTCACCATCTGTTTCCTGATTGTGTCAGCAAGTTGGATTTTTTTTCATGGAAGTGTGAGAATACACCATGGCCTCGAAGTATCAAAATGTCAATTATACATCACATTTTAAAGTTGTAAGCCCAAATCACAATTGTCCCTGAATTCTGCTTGAAACGGTGACAAATTATTGCCTATCCTTCACATTTAGCCTTAATGTACAGCAATGTAGTTATTTTCCTGGAAAATAGAGCAGAAACACTGTAGAGGCCAGGTTTACAATTTAGTGATGAATACTTTAAAAAAAATTGATACCGAAAGAGACATGGAGAGAACTCAGAATTCAAAACAAAATGAATCGTTGCAGAACAGCCCTATCAAATACTTGTTATTTCAAGCTCAAGTACTTTGAAAACAGTTTTGCATTTCTGTATTTTGCATTACAAATACTGCTCACTTATATAACTCACTCTGTTTTCACCTGTACTGACAGAAAAAAAAAAATCCTGATCAGTAGAAACTGCAGAAGTAAAAAATCTATGTCAAAGCTGGCTAAAATGAAGGGAACTTTCTGCTAATACAACAGGTCTTGGTTTACACCCTCAGTGGTCCTATATAAGAGTTTGTGGGAGATGATGTTTTAATGTCCCACGTAGGATGAGGTCTATTAGCACTGTCAGCTACCAGTATCAGCAGCCCAGAGGAGAAGGCACACAAAAGAGCTCCTGACTGTGGTTCAGAAATATGAATGCAAGACCCTACCAAAATCAAAAAGTCCACTAGTGCCTCAAGGTATTATTTCTGCTTGAGGGATAAACCGAAAGAAAGAGGTATCATGTAAAGTGATTTCTTCACTTACCGAGGACACAGTAAGATCACCAAATAAATACAATGGCTTTTTCATTTACTTCTAGGCCAATTACTATACCAGTGAAAATGAGATAGGTATGTTTCTGTAAAATGTGATAAAGACCATAATCATGTCCAATCAATATAACATGAAATGTTCTGGAAGAAGGAACTATGGGGGGTTAAATGAAAAAAGTGACCTTCCAAACTTGTACCTTATGGGACTTTTGAAGAAGCATAATTTCTTCTACCTAATAATTTCTGATTATAGCAGTATTTATACATGATACAATCCACTGCTTAAACACACTGCTTGTATGATATTTTCAAATGAATAATAAATTTTTGCTGTAATAAGACAGCAATTTATAAGATGCAAAATTTATTCCAAATGAGACTGGTTCCAAAATTAGGAAGTTTTAAGTAACAAAACTTATATTACATGTTTGGGGTCATTCTCTGTGCCCATGAAATTGAGATGCTAGTAGTTAATAATTATAAAGTGCTTTGACTCTAATTAATACCAGTGTAATTTTTAGTATGGCTATGTATATTAAGCATGCATGTACATACATGTTAAATCAAAATGTTTAGTAAGATTCTACTTGGAGGTTCTGATTTGGGCAGTTCTCCATGTACAAATGTGTGTAGACATCTCGTCACTAGTAATATAAACCTTTTTCCTGCTTCAAAATTTCATGTAAATGATCTGTGAAGTTTCAGCAGAGGTCTGTATATTTTTGGTGAAGCAGCATGCTCTGGCAGATAGTTATCAGTCTCTCCATTTTTCAGCAAATGCTCATCATAAGCTGCTGGAAAGCAGAAAAGAATAAAAAAGAATAAAAGTCAGAGATGAAACATTGCTGCTGTAGTTTGATTGATAAAGTTTGTAGCCTGAGCCTACGTATACAGAGGAACGAACACTATGAGCAGAAAAAATGACTCTGTGAGAAAAAAAAATCTGTTCTGAGAACTTTCACATGTGTCTGTTGCCAAGGTAACCATTGTATGTCTGTCTTCCAAACAGGTGCCTTCTGGGGGTCTGACTCAGCTTGTGCATCTCACACCAAGATGTCAGCTGAATATAGGCAGTAGAAACATACTATGAAAAATATTATTGTATTACTAACAGGTATGGTTTTATATGTGTGCATACCGCTGGTGTTGCTCTACAAAGGTGAGGTCTGGGTATGTATGTGGTAACTAAATATTTTTGAACTTTGTGAACATGACTCTATGTCTCAGATTCTTATAGATGGGACTGAAAGAAATTGTTCTTAATGTGTCTAACATTTTGTTCCTTTCTGTAAGTTCATCATGCAATTTCTCCTTTCATCTTCCATAAGTTCCATTCTGAGATCACTCTGTTCTGCTCACTAACAGAGAATAGCTTGATTTTTCTTCTTTTCTGGCAGCCTTTACTTTTTTGTCCTCTTGATTGCTCTGTCAGGCATCCCAAAGGAAGCAAAAAACTCTCTCACACCTTTTTAATTAAAATTTTTCTATTTAGGATGTGATCCTGAAACAAGTAAGCTTAAGAGAAGTTTTGTCACTGATACCCATGTATTTTTCTTCTCCCTCACATCAGGAATATGTCATACAAAATAATATACTTTGTTTCATGTATTCACCTGGGATTTCAAAAGAATGCTTTGAGGATTTCTGTCATTCTCTCATCAATAATCTTAGCAATTACAGAACTGTTGTAGTCTGCATATTCTATATTTTTTGCTGTATTTCTGCTTGAATTCTATATAAAAATACATTGTAAAATTAATTATATGTATGTTATCATAGAAAAGCCTGGATTGGAAGGGACTGGAAAGTCACAGTCAGGTCACCCTGCAGCCTTCTCTTTTCTAGGCTGAACAAACCCAATTCTCTCAGCCTTTCCTTGTAGGATAAGTGCTCCATCCCTCTAATCATCTTGGTGACCCTCCTCTGGACTGTCTCCAACAGGTCAATGTCCTTCCTGTGTTGGGGATCCAAGAGCTGGATCCAGCACTCCTGGTAGAGTCTCACCAGAGAGCTGAGGGGCAGAATCCCCTCCCTCGATCTGCTGGCCGTGCTGCTTTTAATGCACCCCAGAATTATGTTTGGCTTTCTGGGCTGCAAGTGCACATTGCTGGCTCATGTCCAGTCTCTCACCCACCAGCACCCCCAAGTCCTTCTCAGCAGGGCTGCTCTCAGTCTGTTTATCCCCCAGGCTGCATTCATACTGTGGAGTGACCCACCCAAGTGCAGGACCTCACACTTGGGTTTCTTGAACTTCATGAAGTTCCCATGGCCCACTTCTTGAGCTTGTCCAGATCCATCTGGATGGCATTCTGTCCATCCGTCAAATCCTTCTCTCTCCAATTTAGGCAGAAGGACGTTGTGGGGGACTGTGTCAAAAGCTTTACAAAAGTTCAGATAGATGACATTCGTAGCCCTTCCCTTGTCCTCTGATGTAGTAACCCCATCATACAAGGCCACTGGGTTGGTCAGGCAGGACTTGCCCTTGATGAAGCCATGCTGGCTGTCTCAAATCACCTCCCTGTCCTTTATGTGCCTCAGCGGAGCTTCTAGGAAGATCTGTTCCATGACCTTCCCAGGCACATAGGTGAGCTGAAGGGTTGGTAGTTCCCAGGATCCTCCTTTCTACCTTTTTTAAAGATGGGTCCAATATTTCCCTTTTTGTCTTATTAAACCTCATGAGATTCCCATAACCCATTTCTTGATCTTGTCCAGATCCCTCTGGATGGCATCACATCCTTCAGGTGTGGCAACTGCACCACTCAGCATGGTGTTATCTGCAAATTTGCAGAGCGTGCTCTCAGTCCCTTCATCTATGTCATTAATGAAGACATTAAACAACACTGGTCCCAATGTGGACTCGTGAGGGACACCACTTGTCACTGATGCCCATTGGGACTCTGAGCCATTGTCCACTGCCCTCTGAATGTGACCATCCAACCACTTTCTTATCTGTCTAAGGGTCCACTCATCAAATCCATGCCTTTCCAATTTAGAGACAATGACGTTGTGGGGGACTGTGTCAAAGGCTTTACAGAAATCCAGAGCAGATATATTATAAAATACATCCATTTGTTCAAAGAGAAAACAAAGCAATTTTCTTAATATTTTGATTGAAAATTAATAATTTCACTAAGTTTTCCCTTAGCATTTAAAAGGTATTAAACTCTTTCAGAACCACAAATGCAATCTTGTCTTGCCAGTGCTTATACTTGCACATTACTCAGAAGAGTAGCCCTGAGTTCAAAGTGAAGTCAGTTGAATTATCAGTCTCAGTAAGACTACTCAGGTGTTTAAAGTGTTTAACCAGGATTTCAAAATAGAAGCTGTTTCTTGAAGCTGTAAATCTGTAACTGCATGCCAGTTCTTACTGAGAAAAAAAAATCATAATATTTAGAGTTGATCTGTAGTACAAAAAGCTATCTGTACTTTCATCATGCTAGTCTTAAAATGAGCTGGATTCAGACATACTCACAGTTCCTTTGTGGTCCTTTCTGCAGATACTGAGGCAGTCAAGCTTCACTGTCATTAATGTGTGCTGAAACTAAAAATAAAATACAGAGAAGTATTTGTATAATGTGTTACATTTTATCCTGTCAGAGTATTTATCATTGAAAAAAGTGCCTTGTCACTTAGTAAACCAACAGCAATTAGACAGCACAATTCAATTCCTTCACATGGAGTAACAAAATGTCCAAGAGAATGATTTGGGATTAATTAGCAGCACTGCAAAAAAATGACAAAGTAAAATGATAATTTCTAATTTTTCCTAATGCTAGAATTTTTAACTTTCATGACTTTTGATCAGATTTATAATGTTCCTTTTCCAGCAGTAAAATCAGAATAACTTACTGCTTAGAAATTATTTAAAAGAATAAGTAAACTTTGGTTAATAGAATTAAACAACTATTTAACACTAACTACCTCATTGTTGTGCAGAAGCAGTTAAAAATAATCAGATCAATATTATGATCTTTGCATGAATCACAGCAGAAAATTTATGTTATTCTGAAAACTGAAATATCATAAAGAACACTCTACAGTGTGAGCACTGTGAGGGTAAAACAATAATGGAAGTACGGCACAACCTACCAGAAAATAAAGATCATGCATGACACAGAGAAACCATATACATAGATCATGTTTCATTTAAAACAATATTAAAAGATAGTGTAAGTAACAAAAGCCAGAGCCTTTATTTAGTTATGGGGTTTTTCTAAAGAACAGTCACTTTTCAAGTACTAGCAGAAATACTTAATGAAAAGTGTACAAAAACCTCTGAGACCAGGCTAGGATTAAAACTAGGTTTAATTAGGGAGAAGAAGCAAGCTCGTGACCTTGGAATGGGGAAAGCAAAACGTGGGCTGCTTTGAGAAATCTTCCCAATTCAGACTTTCCCCTGTGTTTTCAGTATATGCTGTGGCAGATTTTTCCTTCAAGGCTTAGGGTCAGTTAGGAGAACAATCCTCTCTCCTCTTGGGAGGAAAGCTCTGACAGGTGAGACCTGTTTGAAAAGTCACAAATGATCTTGCAGTTCTCTGAAGAAGAGCCAGAAGAAGCTGCAGAAGGGGTTCCCTTCCTCGCCTCCTCAATGGCCGCTGCATTAAATAGAGGCTCTTACACTTGGTTTATATGTGGACTGCACTGAGCTGCTCTGCAGCCGTGCCTGTGCCTGGGATTGTGCCCTGTTGATCTGAACTCTGACCCTAACCCATGGGCTGACCTCCTGACAGGACTCAGCCATTTTGTGGGAGAGGCCAGGCTTTTGCCATGCTGTGATACTTGGCTTCCAAAATCTCCTTTTCCTCCTAAGGAGCAACTGCTTTTATTGTTCCCTGAGAGAAATATGACCCCTAGGAAAAGCAGGAAGTAAAATTGAGGAAGTAAAGTGGAAGCTTCTGTCAGAATTCTCCCACTTGCATTTTTTTCACAAGGGACTTCTGCGTGTTCCACTACAGAAATGTCCACCCACACTTAGGGCTAGGGCTATAAGAGGAGCAAAACATATGAGATCCATGAAAAGAGTGGGGTTGCAAAGAGTTGGCCAAGCTGTAGCAGCACCCTGGGCTAATATGGATACTCTTTCCCACCTACAATTTCTAACAGTAGTTTCAGCATGTCTCTTGTCAGAAATCTCTGCCCAGGCTTAGCACCAGGGCTAGATTTATGGGCAGAGTCAGATATATATATTTTTAGACAAATGTTTTAGGGCTTAGCTGCACAGTTAGTGGCTGTTTCCCACATTTGTTAAAATTGCCAGAATACATTCAGGTGAGGTTTTCAGTTTAAATTACTAAAAAGTGTTCATGAAAGGCTTTGGTGATATGAGGGCTTCCAATCTGAACAAACTGTTGAATGTTCTATGTGTGTTAGAAAAATGGTCTTGAGGACCATTTTCATAACAATATTTATAATACTTCTGTAATATTCTAGTATTTTTATAATATTTATTATACTTATATATTGATAGCTTTTATGAAAGATGAAAAATAGTTTAGCAGAGATGGAGTTAACAAAAATAACTATAGTCTGTGTTTCTGTTCCTGCAGCATGTGAAGAGTGCCATTCATGGCTTGGAAAGGATTTTCATAGGAAACCATATTTATGCCATATATTGGACAGAATGCTTATCATTTACCATTAAATATAGTTATGGGATTAAATCAACAGAAGCAATTGAGAATTACAGGAATGTATTGTAAGTAAGGTATAAACTTGTCTGCTGAGAGTGAAAAAAAAGAAAAAAAAAAGAAAAACTTACCTTGCATCCAAGAGCATTGGAGGTCTTGGAGATAGAAAAATACAGTGTAATGTTCTCTGCTATGATTAAAATATTTTCAGAAGAAAGATAATACTGAGCTAGAGAGGCTTACGTATACTACTGAAAAAAATTAAAAAAAGACTGATATCTGATGCAATATTGACATCATGATTTTGATAAACCCATTCCATAGTAATTTCAAAACTGAGTACAGAATCAGCTAGGTTGGAAAAGACCTCTGAGATCATCAGGTCCAACCTATGACCCAACACCATCTTGTCAACTAGACCATGGCGCCAAGTGCCACATCCAGTCTTTTCTTAAACACCTCCAGGGATGGTGACTCCACCACTTCCCTGGGCAGAAAATTCCAATGGCCAATAACTCTTTCTGTGACGAACTTCTTGCTAATGTCTAACCCAAACCTCCCCTGGCACAGCTTAAGACTGTGCCCTCTTGTTCTACTGCTGGTTGCCTGGAAGAAGGGACTGACCCCCACCTGCCTACAACCTCCTTTCAGGTAGTTGTTGAGTGATAAGGTCTTACCTGAGCCTCCTTTTCTCCAAGCTGAACAATCCCAGCTCCCTCAGTCTTCTCTCACAGGACTTGTCCTCCAAACCTTTCACCAGCCACGTCACAATTCTTTGGACCTGCTCCAGCACCTCAAAGTCCTTCCTGAATTGAGGGGCCCAGAACTGGACACAGTAGTCAAGGTACTGCCTAACTAGTGCTGAGTGCAGGGTAAGAATCACTTCCCAGCTCCTGCCATTGGACTTCTTGGCCACCTGGACACATTGCTGGCTCATGTTCAGCCTGCCCCACTCTTCTTTTTTTGCTGTCTTTATTTGTTTGGTTTCATTTGATTTATCTGGTTAGAATTTTTCGAATAGCAATGATATGAGGTCTAAACTGAATGTAGGCATTAGGCAAGAAACCTTGCAGGATATTTCAACAGTCTGTATTGGATGTCATTGTTTATTTTAATTTGAACTTAATTAATGTGAGATCTCAGACTCTACAAAGACAATGAGTGTCATCTATAAATGTTAATATAAATCAATAAAGAGGGGGAGATTAAATGATTTATGTTGGAACTGAGCCACGATGTAATAACTGATGCTCATTACAGCCTCAGCAATGAATGGGAAATCAAAACATTAAATAGTGCAAACAAGGAGACCACCCTATTTTGCAGGAAGTTTAAGATACCCTATTCATAATCCATTTTTATCCTATTAAAAGGTAGGTTAAATCTGGCATTTAAATAGACATCTTGCCTAAGAAAGGGCTGCTGGAGTTTGCCAAATGTTTCCTTCCTTTGAGTTGTTGCCAGCTTTGCCTGAAAAATAACAAATATAGCTGCCAAAAGCTACCTACTGTAATATTACTGTCAAAAGAGTATTATAGGTACAAGTTTTAGGTGTGCACCACTTTTTGTATCCATAGTAACATTGACTATATTATTAATATTTCATTTTTATTACCATATATTAGTAAAATAGGACTTCAGAATTGTTTTGTATATCTCTCTTCAAGAATACAAACAAATAGTTCTACTTTAGAGCATTGATTGGCACTTTATGAAAGCATCAAAAGAATCTCTGTAAGTAGGGCTACACTAACAGGCTGAAAGCAGGTCTAACATATCTCTATGAAAGATTTTATTTATTCTTCTAATTTCTCCTAATTTTATTCTCCTAATGTCAAGACACATTCTCAGATGAGAATTACACTTTTCCTGTAATTTTCTTAATAACTGTGTTTTAATTCATTTTGAAGAGAAAGTGTTCTTTCTGCATACATATTGTTTTAGCTCAAAAAAAAAAGAAAAAGAAAAAAAAGGTAGTGAGAATAAAAATAGTCTGCATTAATTTGACACTCAGAAAGTCTTAGAGACACCCATTTTTGCTAACATTTTGAAGATAGACCAATTTTGAAGCTTTTTCTGGGTAACTGAGAGAAATTTCATCAAGAGTAAGCAACTGTATTGGTGGGACTTGACTGAAAATGTTGTCCCAAAGTCCCTGTGTCGGGAGGCTGTCAGGTGAACCATTGCTTGCTTCCAGGTGCTGTTTTAGGGCATTTAAATGAGAAGTGCAAGCCTATATTGATTCTGGAGCTCCTGCAATTTTGGCTGTTTTGCATTCCGGAAGGCATTGTCACAGAGATTTGTGAGCATGGGACTGAGGAGGACATGCACTATACTTGTGGTAGAACTATAACCTTATAGATAGGAGTATTTTACATCAGTGCCCAGTCCTCTTCACAAATTTTGCTTTTGAGTAAGAAAACAAAATAATCAGAGACTGTTTCAGAAGGAGTTAGGAGAACCAAAGGTTCATAGAAAAGAAGATATTTAGGTCAGTTTTTACTTCCTTTCTACCTACCAGTCTGGCTACTTCCTGAAGAAGGTCCCAAGGAGTCAAGCAAGTGCGATTTTGATAATCCAGAAGACCTGAGGTTACAAGATTGTTCAAGCCACCAGAATGATTAACAGGAGATAGAGATCATGAAAACTTAGCTAAATCAATAACAAATTCTGAGAGAGGGTTGAAGATATTAACAGGTTCCCCAGGGAAGTGATTACAACACCAAGACTGTCAGAGTTCAAGAAGCATTTGGACAACACTCTCAGGCACATGGTGTGATTGTTGGGGCTTTTCTGTGCAGGCCTGGGAGTTGGATTTTGATGATCCTTGTGGGTCCCTTCTAATTCAGAATATCCTGTGATTTTATATTCTTGCAATTTATGAAAGTTGTTTGAGTAACTTTTTGATAAAAGACTCTAATACTGGAAATTTCTCAACAGCTTGCTTCCAGATACATTGTCCCAGGATCAAATTCACATAATAATTCGAATGGTTTTGTTTCCTTTTTATTATTTAATTTTTGCAGCAGTATACCAGAAGTTGCAATAATATTATTCTATTTATAACAATTTTTTGTCTTTGAGAACTGTTTCAATCCATTCTGTAGGTGAAACAAATCCACTGTTTAACTTTTTTAATTAGGCCAATTTTTTTAAGTTATGGAGTCTTATAACTATTTATTTTTGCTCACACAATTTAGAGTTCTTTATTTTCCTCTCCAAGAATTTTTTTTAACTTATTTTTATATCCTTTTGAGAAAAGGATTCTCTTTAGATGTGACTGGAACTAACTCTTGACTCAGCTGAAGAAAGCTTTCCAAGGAAGATAACCTCAATGCCACAAGTTCAGTCCTATTTGTCTTTAGGTGGACATGGAAGCTGCTTGCCAGCTCTGTTGCATTTTCTCAGTAAGGTCTAGTGAGAGTTCCAGTCTATCATTATGTCTATGTCTATGTAACTTCTTTTCTTTTGTCAGTTTCTGTGATTCTTCTGCTAGTACTGACTGCCTTCTTCAAGGGTGGGAGGCTTTCAATTATGTTGATAGGTGTTAATACTGCATTGTGAGCTGCACTGGAGTCATCCCTTGAAACAATAATGTTGAAGACACACAAGGGGTCAGACAACTCTTTTCATTAGCCTAAGACTAATAGTTCTGGTCTGAAGTTGGATTTGAAGCCACAAGGTCTGTGCAAACACTCCCACTCTCCCACCCATCACTCTCCAACCTGTCTGCATAGTTCCTGAGTTTGAGGAGTATGTTGACTAATAGTGCTTTATACAAATGATGTGACCTTTCACTTGAAGTAGTTTAAGTAACAGGCTGCTGTCCTCCTTCTAACAACATTTTTTGTCCATTTTAGCTTGTATTTTCCAGCATTCTATTGCTCACATGCATGAAAGGATAATTGCTTGGATATCTGAAATGATTTATTGTCAGGACCATTATAGTAGTGTTAAAAACAACTCACCAACTGGCTGTTCTCTTATACACATGGTATCTGAGTACTTCAGTGTTCTGTTCAAAGCAGGGTCTTTATCTTTTTCATATATTAAAAAAGCCCCTTTACATTGTTTACTTTAGTTTAGCTTAGTGTGTTTCTGTCATGATTATATCAGAAATGCAAGATTATAATATCATATTTTACTTACCAAAACAAGAAATAAAAGAATGAATGGAAAATATTCTAGGAATTAAAAATATTTGACTGTTTTAATGTAGCTTTTTTTAAACAACAAAAAGAACAAGAAAAACGTGGAAGAATGAAGGGAAGCCTGCTCTTCCTCAGCAGAAAATGACACAGTATTTTAATTTCTGGCAAACTAATTGTAAACTTGCATTACATTCTCTAACCTTCGTTTTCCCTCTTGATCTACATGGGATATTTTCCATAGAATCGTAGAGTATTCTGAGTTGAAAGGGGCCCACAAGGATAATCGATGTCCAGTTCCTGGTGCTGCACAGAACAACCCCAAGAATCATACTGTGTGCCATGTTCCAGGTATGACTCAATGATTTTCAAGGGTCTTGTTTTCCTGCTATATATTATTAATTACTTTTGAAAAAACACCTGGAAATGCTAAAATTTTGTGGTGACAGCAAAGTGCTAGAATAAAAGAGGGAAGAATTTAGATATCCTGACAGTTCTGCAGTTCACCAAGTCTGTTATTTCTGTTCTGTCTTTATAATGGCCATAAAATATGAGCTGGGAGTATGATGTCAACGCATCCTTTTTCAATAATTGATATGATGAATAATCTCAACCTTCTGACACTTTCTGTATCTTTTCACATCTCAGGAAACTTCATTCATCAACCACATTTGAAATGTTTAAGTAATCTCAGTGATGTATGGAGCACTGAAACTCCCTTGTTAGAAATCTATGCTACTAACATTCTATCAAATTAAAAAGCCACTGAGCTCTTGTGCATAAAATTATCATAAATTATCTCTGAAGGTTCATTGCTGTTTGGAATGTTTAATTGCTCACTCAGCTGAACTTCAGCAGCTCAAGATTATTAATCAATTTGTCAGAAGGTTTCTCATAATGTCATCTTTTACTCTACAGTGTGGAAAACCCATGTGCAAAACAGTTTTATACAGCAAGCCAAAAGTAGCCATGCATACCTTTCACAATATTAATTTCATATATTTAAGAGTATTTTTCAGTTGTTGATTTCTTACAGAAGATGGGAAAATTGTAATTAGCTCAGACTAATTTATCTAGATGGAAAACTACATTCTCAAAAATATATTTGTAAGTAAGAATGGAGGCAGATAATAAGGATGGAATTTTGGAAGCATTTAATCCTGGCCTAATGTTGATTGCTCTCACTAAAGTAAATATTTCTGCTAACTTCAGTAACAGTAAAGATGTTTCAAAAAATGCCATACTTTAAATGTAAATGAACGGCATCTTCAACTATTTTACTTACCAAAAAAAAAAAAATGAACCTTTGCCTTAAAGTAATTTTTCAGCAGAGAATTTGGCTTTGATGACACCCTAAAGCAATGCATTTCATCTTAATTGAAATTCATTTCATTATTTGTTTTGAAGATGTCATTTCTGAATTTTGCGAGTTATGAATTCGTCCCTTTTATACATTTTCTTTCCGTTCTTTTGTTTTACAAATGCAACTGTCTATGAGACCTTATGAGAGGGGTGATGATAACGTTTCTATTTATATTTTTTTTTATTCATCAATTTTTTAGATGTTTTTTGGTGCAGCAACATAAAAATAAAGGATTCTGCACTTCCCGCTCTAGAGAATTGAAAAGTGTTTTGGAGTAATATATTTAAGGATTATTTAAGCCACTCCATATATTTTCTTTAGCTGAAAAAGTCTTAAAATATAAAGACTGGAAGCATTATGGACATTATTCACTTTCTTCTACTCTATGAATGATCATCATATTATTTCCCATGCATGTGGAAAGATAGAGGATGAATGCAAATGTATAGTTAATAAGTTTCAGGTATTATTGTATATTAAATATGCATGCAACATATCACACCATGGTACTTCTACCAAAAACTGAAAATGAAAGAAAATATCTGTATTTTTTATTTGTCCAACTTCTTTCATAAAATTAAAATATTTGAATGGTAAATACCCTTGTCTGTCTAAAAAATGACTCAAGCATCAGAAATATGCTGGAAACTGGCATTAGTGGTTTTTTGGGTTTTTTTTCAATAGGTATTTTCACTGTTATCCTTTAAAGCTTTTCTTAAAACAAATTATGTCCTTTATCAGATGATGAAATGGGAAACAAAACACGAGTAACAAATACATTGCATTTCTCTACTTTATGATATCTGGGGTTATCAAAACATATCATTACAAATGCAAAACAGCTCCTTGGTACAGTTTCATCACCATTACCTGTCTCCCTTACAACACAACCTCTAGCAGCAAGAAATAAAGATGGTTATTATGTTTGGCATTAATTCAAACCCAAAATGATATGCTGAAGATTGAGTATAAAATCTTCCAAAGAAATAGGAAGAGAAGCCAGATCTTCAGATTCCATATAATATCTTAACATATGAATCCTTCCTTCAAGGCTAAACAATGATGCCTTACAGATGAACAACTGAACTGTGATTAGATGGATTATAGACTCGTCAGTCTATAATATGTTAGAGTCCTCAGCTTTGCTTATCTTTATAATATTCCTGTTATTTTCTTCTTTCACAACTCCACCTCTTTTCTCATCTAGGCATGAAAGCTAGAGTAACTCCTGTTGTCATTCAATCATTTAGAATGACTCCCTGGTGATCAAATTTCTTTATCATTTATATCAACTTTGAGCCTGAACCAGAAATTCTAGTGATGTAGGTGTCAGCCCTTCCATGCCCAGACAGGTATGTTACAAGCAAACAGTTAGTGCAGATTTTGTCTTTCCATGTGCCAGAGCACCTAAAGTAACACACTAAATGCATGCTTGCATATCAGAAAGTGTGTTAGCCTTTGATGTACATCTTCCTCAGTACATGACTCATTAATTTAATAGCTCATAACACTCCATTATGTTAGTTCAGCTATGACATGTAGTGTAGTGTATGCATGAAAGGTTCTTAAGTAATGTTTACTTGAAAAAAATGCTATATTTAAAGATAAAAAGAATTATAAATAGCATTCTATGATCTTTTAGCAGGTGAAAATATTATTATTCACAAATTTATACAGAGTTTTAGACATAAAAGAGATTATTTATTTATTGTAGAAACTGAAATATTGATAACCATATTTTAACTTAGGGTATTTGTTTCATTGTCCATTTGAGTCACTTTCTGTTGTTATGGATTTGTCCCCATGTATGCCAACAAATAATGACTTTATTTGAGAAAGAATAAACAAAAATCAGTTCCAAAGAACTCAGTTCCCAGTGTCTTTGGAAACACTATAGATCAATGAAGTCTCAGAAGAAATGATCTATGCTGTTGATTTCTGAAGCTTAAACTTGTGTGGTCCTAGTGACCATTCCGGGTTCTCTTGTAAACTCATTTTCCAGCAATAGTTTAGATTGCGATATTTGATGGAGCTAGCAAAAATAACCTGTGTCTCCTCTCATGCTGAAAGAAAAGTGACTTGATGTATTGGTGAGTCAGACTCTCAGATGAACAAATCATACTGATACTTTTTCTCTACCAAGAGCAACTGTCCTGGTTCTGCCCAGGACAGAGTTAATTTTTTGCCGTAGCCAGGAAAGGGTATGGCTACGACCTGGAGATTGTTCTACACCACCTCACATCATTGCCAGGGCAGGGAAAAGGGAGTCTGTTCTGAGGAGAAGGGGTTCTTTCCAGTTGAGTAAGTGTGGCACCAGTTCCAAGCCACAGAAAGCAGTTGGGTAATGCCAGTTCCAAGCTGGAGGGAGCGTTAAAGATATTGACAAAGAAACAAACTCTTAAGTGTAAGTTGCTTAAACACACTGCATAGTAAGGATAAATTAACATGTTTTGAATACAAGCAGCCAGATTCATTCAAATCTCCCTGAATGACACAAGTCATCCACCAAAGGATACAACCAAACATTACTTCTTTTTCTTAGACAAACATCTGGAGCTTTCATTCCTTTTGTCATGTTTTTAGCGTAGGATATCCTTTTTAGCCTATGAAATGCTTTTAGCAGGTTAAAATGGTCATTCCTTCATTAGATGTTCTTGTGAGGGAGTGTAGGTGAAAGAACTCTTTGCATATAGAAGACTCCTGGGTAATAAATCTCGTGGCTGAAAGCATGGCTCTTCTGAAGAATCTCTCTACTGATTCATGAACCTCTTCATAAAGATGGTAATGTGAAGGGTGAGCAGACATAGGTAGCTTTATTTGTGACTGCATTCTACCCTAAGTCTAAAAAACATTACAAACAGCCGTGGTCACTTACATGCTTAAGAACACAGGATTTATCTTTGTGGGTTTCTATAATGGCAGTGCAGGCTATCCATACTTGTCTTGACAGCAGCTAGGATAGCAGTCAGTCATGAATCATTGCCATCAGGCTTCTTAAGCAGTTGGAGACAATTTCATCAGAAATTAAATACATTTAGTGGGTAAGATTCCTTTCACAGTCTATTTTTCTTGTGAATAAGATGTCCCAACAGCCAGCAATGAAGCGACAGATGGAAGTGCAGAGCTTCTCTACACTGATCATGTGTCCATCGTGTTTATACAATCAAATTAGCAGGAACAGCATAGGTGGCTAACTGATTGTGTCGTCTTCATGGCTTCTGCCACTTCTACATACCTGATAATAGTTCATACAAAGGTTGTCCATGTAAACCTTCGATATATGCTTTGAGATCCCAAACCACCTCTTCTCACTACCAGAAAGAACAAGTAAATAATGATGATCTTTGTGCAAAACCGATTCTGATAAGACACCAACCAGCTGAAAGTCATGCCTTAAAGCTGATGATAGTAGTTGAGGTGGAATTAACATGGTGGTTGAAGAAAAAGACAGAAAGGCTATACATATTTCGATTCAAACTTCCACAGCAATAAAAAAAAAACCAACTATGGTGCCAGTACCATTTTCTGCACAGCTGCCACTGGCAGGCCTTCATTCCTGTACCATTTCTAATGTAACTTATAGGTCTGCTGTTCTTTTCTGGCAGTTTGATATGTTGCATCATCATGTAACACTCTATTACTAATGACTATATGGAATTTTCTGTCATCTCTTACTCTCTAAAAGCTCTCTCAACTCCACAATGAATAACAGACTAGATCCTGTAAAGTGCTGAATTTCCTTAAATGCTAATTTTTCCAGTTACATTTAAATATTTTTGAGAGAACAAAATTGGCCAGACATCCTAGTTGGACAAGTCCTCTATTGAGTTCTTGATATTATTCCACATAATCAGACATTAGTATGGAAAGACTCCAAGCTTTCTTCTGCTACTATGTCATTTCACTGGTACTTCCTATGATATATCCAAGGAATGTTTTGTTTCGGTTAATGTTTATGATTGACTTAATGACCTAAGCAGTACAGAGAATGTATTGAAATGTATTCTCATTGTTTATGGGTGTTGAGTCTAATTGTCATCCATGAATATAAACAATTTTGCATGTGTGCCAGAAATCAATTTTTTATCACTGCAATTCAGAACTTCATTTTCTTTCAGTTCAAGTTCATTATAAACCAAACCAGTACAGAAATTCATGTTTATCAGTTTTCAGTTAAATGAATTAAAAAAGATTATTTTTATCATTGAAACACATCTATTTGCCAATGAGAATTTCACAAAATATTCTTTATTTTATTCTTTATTATAATTTTTGGACACTCGTAGAAAATTCTACTGTGTGAATCATTTAGTGGCTCTCCTTCATGGCTACTAAAAGTTATTGGGTTTAGAAGTAAAACATTACAGACACAATATGCTTGATACTTTTAGGAAAAAAAGTTACTATCATTACACAAATATTACACACAAAAGCTTCACTCAGTTTTATATATCCATGTAGAGTATGCATATTTTAATATTATAAATAATTTTATTTCCAATCCCATTTTCCCTAAAAGGGGGATATTTATTTGAAAGAAATTGGATTACTTTATCTGGTTCTTTTACTTATGTACAGGGCAGAAATGGGCAAAGTTCTTTCATACGTAAATGCTGATGCTTGATACCTCAGTCAGTTTGGGAGAGACTTATTTTTTACATTAATACAGATAGCCCTGTCTGCCTTGATGCTCTCACTCTAAGTGTAAACTACAGAACTGATGCAATTTGACAGCCTGTGTTTAGGATTCGTATTTTTTAGTTTAGTTTTTTAACAAGAAAATAGGAGAGTGGGTTGGGAAGTCCCATCACTGACATGCATGATCACGAACACACTTGAATAATATGGAGCAAAATAAGGTTCTAGAAGTGTAAAAATAGCTATCTTCACTACTAAATAACTAGTATTTTGTTAAGTGATCTGAAGTTCTGACTATATTTATAAACATTGACATTTCTTATAGATGGTTGTTATTGCACTTTACTTACCCAAGAAAGATATCCTGCTGAAGATGACTGTCAAATAAGATGAAGAAAAGGGAAAAAATTGTTTTCAATTTAAGTTTTTTCTACTATGAGCTAAATAAATAATTTCTTTAGACAATTTATTTTCAGCTTCTAATCTGACCGTCAATATCACATGGCCAATTTTTTAAATGTGTATGAAGGAAAACAAGTCCTTGGGCAAGAACTGCAGAAGTACAGTAACAGTCCTGGGCATCTGCTGTGGGTAGAAGGGGAGAGAGATGTTGAAACATGAAAGTCCTTGAAAACAAGAAAACTTTTAGCCTAATC
Source organism: Scytalopus superciliaris (assembly GCA_013400415.1). NCBI lineage: Eukaryota > Metazoa > Chordata > Aves > Passeriformes > Rhinocryptidae > Scytalopus > Scytalopus superciliaris. The sequence continues at coordinate 112,245 of VXBX01000894.1, forward strand.
CAACATAACATGTCAGCCTGCAGATTTATTAAGGTAAACCAGAGTAAGCAAAATGTTTAATATCAGTGTTGTCTATATGTAAGACAAGTATGGATGTGAAGAAAGCCAGAAAGAAGAAATTGTTTAAGATGAAACAATGAGCTGCAATCAAGAAATTAGTTTTTCAAAATATGTAGACAATATGTAGATAAGGGGTAGAATTATGATGACAACTGTTGCTGTATCAAAGAGAAAGATAGTCAACTTCTCTAAATGCACTGTCCTAATTTGGGGTGCACGTCGATACAAAGTGTATTAAAACTAATAACAGTGTCAGCAAAACTAAGTGAAATTGAGACTGGTCAATTCTAGGACAGCTCTGAAACACAAAATTACAACGGGAATTTTATTTTTAATTTCAAGTTGGGAATTTATTTTATTAATATTTTCTCTTAGAAGTTAGATTCATCCTTGTACAAGACAATTATTTACAATTTTGTTTTCAAAGATCATAACATTGTTAGAATTACAACATAATTTAGACTACAGAAAAGAAGAGTTCTGACATCTGTCTTCCTTCATTAGATTATATTTATTTAACATGAAGATGTATTGGAGTTGTAGGTGAAGTTTTAAGTCTAAATTAAGAAGTGGGGCTTATTCTTTGATCTTGTTTCCTTGAGCACAAATAAAATCTATTGAAAAAAAAAATCATGTATTTTCTTCTGAGCATCACTAAATCCCAAAGTATGTTGCCTCTTGACAACTGCTGAACAAACTTTTAAACTTGACAGAAAAGGTAATTGCATCTGAGTTCTATTCATTGTAGTGCTTTACTTTATAAATAGCAAACTAGATGTTAATTCTGGGTTTGAGGTTTTTTGCTATCACAAAGTTCATAGAGGTATAATGGAGACAACAAATTTCTGAATGTTATTTGACTTGCACTTTGAGTAACAGCTATGTACTTACTATCTATGTTATTTTGCTGTTGCCTTCATCTGACTCATTCCTTCAGGCACAACCCCAACATAAAAATTAACTGTTAGTACTGTATATAAGAGATACAGTGATAATGATGACAAGTAATAAATGTATATACACATTGTATTCTACCTGGAAGTCTCCAGAGTCCAATGCTGAAATGCAGCCACCTCAGTGATGAAAGTCAACAGCTGTTTAAATGGAAAAAAAATTTAAAGAGAAATTAAAGATTATATGTAACTGAAGGAGTGAACTACAGGCCAATCACTGGTACTGTTCTTCTGTTCTAGTAAAAAATGCAAACTCTTAGATTTTACCGACATTGTGCTTTTCCCTTTTGTTGTGGTTTTACTCCAAGAAGCAGGCAAGCCCTGTCCAGCTGCTCACTCACTCTCCCACCAGGAGGATCAGGGAGAGAACTTGAAGGGTAAAAAGTAGAGAACTCATGGGTTGAGATCAAGACAGTTTAATATGAAAAGTCACACATATACTGTGAGAAACTGAAATTGTTAATGACTCAAACATTGTTAAAATCACTTGAAGGACTTTTGCCCACTGTAGCAAACTGCAAAGAAGCAGCTACTCACTGAAGCCCACCCCACACTGATATACCTTACTAATGGGGACTGATGGGAACTTGAGATAAGAAGAAAAATAGTAAGTTTCAATTGTATAGATATAACAGCAAAAAGAGTGACATTTTTATATTCCTTTCAACGAAATAGTAATTTTGATTTCATGATTTTAATTCCAACATGTCTAACTGTGGCAAATACTTTGGCAGTGGCATAGTTATGGACTGGATCAGTAATAATGCCATCTTTTAGAATACTAAGAGTGAGATGAGAAGATGGAAAACAAACAATAAAAAAGAAAATGTTTTGCTATGAAGTAATGTATGGTCAGTGCTGTCTTTTGTAGCCTTTTTAAAAATTATTTCAAAGAAGCATTTTGGAGGACAATCAAATTTGCATAAATAGTATTCATTAATTTTAAGTTAGACTCCACATGGCTTTTGTGCATGTATTTTAAAGGCACAGGAACAAAAAAATCTCATAGTTTAAATATAGCTTATCTTTATTTTTATGAGATTCACGTAAGTATTAGTGCATAAAATATCAGAAGAAATCCAAACCATGTTGATAACATTGTTTTCACTAGGTTGAATGGTGTCAGGATCTCATCCCAGGTTCTTGCAATATGATGACTGACAGATTTTTTTCTCTGTGATGCCTGGGTAGATGTGCACTTAGTCCTTTTTTCAGATGTAATTCTCACTAGTTCATTACCTATAATGATATAACAAGACAATAACCTTTGAGTTACTCAGGGTATAATTAAATATAGGAAGAAAGGAGAAACTCCTAAGTCTTCTCTGAGTAGTCAATAGAGTTTGCAAAACTGAGTTCATCTCAGTTTCTTGAAGAAAACAGTGTTGATTCATGGTGTTAGTTCTGAAATTTTCTGTAAATATATGTTAGCAACATTTGAAAAAAGGGCTTAACACTTCAGAAATTGTTTTCATTCATATTTTAGGGCCTCCATGGACCCAACTTGCCATGCTGATGAAAGAAGAATAAGGCTAAATGAAATAATCTCATGCTAAAAACACTACCTGCCTCCATCCTGTATCAGAATCAAACAGGCTTTTCTTTGCAACTTCTACATAGAGCAGGGTAACACAGACAAAAGATTTCCTTTACCTTCAGGAAAATTTGAATCTGGAAATCAACTACAAACAAAATCTAATGTGCAAATTCTCAGGTTCAATGAGAAATTAGAATGAGAATGAGACACCATGAATTATTAGTACAACTTTACTTGTAATACTAAAGTACGTGATGCAGAACTTGACACCATAGCTGCTGCTTTAGGGAATACTAGGTAAAATGATGGAACAGTAGTGTTCTAACTGGGAGGTTATTTCAAATTATTCAGGCATAATTTGCAATTTCATTGAATTATTTGTTAGGAAAGCATATACCAACATAGGAATTGTTAAACCAACTCAGACTTGGACCCTGTTCAGTCTGAGAAGCTGTTTGCAGTTTTTAAAGTTTTTTATCTTTCATACAGAAGGAGAAATTTACACAGATGGAGGACTTAAGACCTCATACAGATATTGTTTGAAACCCAGAAGAATAGTTTTAAATTCTGCTGCCTTTTTGGTGGTTTTTTTTTTTTTTTCAAAGTAACAACTATACCATTCTATGTTCTTCTTATCTGTACACATGTCCTTTCCTTTTTTAATCCAACAGTTTCTCCTGGCAGTGATTTCCCTACCCTAGCTGTAGTGTTGTCAATGAAAAGTACTAGATTTTAATTTTGTTGTGCTGTAGTCCTGCAGAAGGTTCTCATTCACCAAATTACATTGGCATATATAAAAAACTGGAGTATAATACTTTTGCAATTTCATTTCTAATAACAATTGGCCATCTTACGGATGTCAATATATAGCTTTTCTGTATTTTTTTATCTGATAATTTGGTCATAAATCAATATAGAATAAGGCCTTCTACATGTAGATTAAATTTTAGGGATTATTGACAGTTGATTAACCTGCATGATGAAATAAAAATAATTTTAAATCCAGCTAATTAATATTTCTAACTATCATCTCAGAAAACAGATGAGATTGTTGCATTGAGATGGTTTTAATTGTATTTTAATTTTAATTGTTTTAATTGTATTTAATTGTATTGAGATTGTTTTAATCATCTATGTTGTATACCATTCACATTTGTCATATAGTAATGATAACTTTCAATATCAATGAATGGCCTTCACTCTTGCATATGGCATTTCTCACTCTAATTTGCTTCTTCTTTCTCTTTTGCTCTTCCTCCCCTCAACTCCCCTGATATTTATCAGTGATGATGGGTTTCTTTCAGACTGGCAGTCTTATACTCCTACCAAATAAGGACATATTCTCAGACACTTCAAGGCACGGTGCAGAAATTCCTTGTGGTAGAGATTGCTTGCAGCTGCCCCACAATATGTCACAATGCTGCAGCACAGTGAGGGACCGCACTGTCTATCTTCTCATGAACAAAGGGCCCGATTCTGATTGCACATGGAAGTTTGTGACTTTGCTGACTGCTGCATAGCTGTTTTTAAACTGTAAATGGGAATACGTAGGAAGTTTGTCCCATCTTTGATTTTGAAACCTTCTTACTCCAGCTACAGAAGTCATCATGTTGCAGGATCTTATCCTGCTAAGGAACTTCAATCACCCCCACATCTGCTGGAGAAGTAGCATAGCAGACTCCTGAAATGCTTGGAGGATAACTTTTTGAGATAGGTAACAGGCAACCACTAGACCACTTCCCAAAGTGCCACATCTACACGTCTTCTAAATAGCTCCAGCGATAGCGAGTTAGCCACTTCCATGAGAAGCCTGTTCTTGTGCTTGATAACCCTTTGAGTGAAGAAATTCTTCCTGATTTCCAACCTGAACCTACTCTGGCACAGCTTGAGGCCATTTTCTCTTGTCCTGTTGCCAACTGTCTGGGGGAAGAGGATGAACTCCACCTTGCTCCAGCCTCCTTTCAGGTAGTTGTAGAGACAGTAAGGTCCCCCCTGAGCCTCATTTTCTCCAGACTAAACCACTCCAGCCCACTCCTTATATGACTTACTCTCTAGACCCTTCATCAAATTTGTTGCCCTTCTTTGGACTCACTCCAGCACCTTGATGTTTCTCTTGAAGTGAGGGGCCTAAAACTGAACACAGTATTTAGTTGCAGCCTCACCAGTGCTGAGTACAGAGGAACAATCACTGCCCGGTCCTGCTGGCCACGCTGTTTCTGGTACAGGCCAGGATGTCATTGGCCTTCTAGGCCACCTGGGCACACTGCTGGATCATGTTCAGCCGGCTGTTGATCAGCACCCTCAGATCCTTTTCTTCCGGGCAGCTTTCCAACCACTCTTCCCCCAGCTTGTAGTGCTGCATGGGGTTATTGTGATCCAAGGGCAGGACCCGGCACTTTGCCTTATTGAACCTCATACCACTGGCCATCAAACCAGCCTGTCCAGATCAGACAAAAATGTACTAATTCCCCTAAAAGATGCTTTCTGATGGGCATATAGGTACAGTGTGCTGTGGTATAATGAACAACTCAGAAGCTAAGTGTAGTCAAACTATCTTTAGAGTGAAAAGTATCCTGTTTGTTGTCATGTGACCGAGGCAAAATTTCTTGACAACTTAATTGCTGACTTCTGAGGTTCTTTCAACAGCACAGACTGACAAATCTTGTACTGCCACAGGACATTTTCCAGGTAATTAAACAATGGGGAAAAGACAGAGCATGGCCTGGGCTTTTCTTTTGAGTTCTGGTATAAAGCTTTCACTCAAAGAATAAAAAACATTGGCAATCTGAGAAAAAAAAAATACAGCCCTGTGAAATTGGTTCTGTGCTATCAACTTTCAGCTGATTGTTAGTTGGTTTGGGGTTTGTTTTCTGATCAGTAACTTCATGAGAGAAGATAAAACCTCCATTCTTCACGGCCAGAAAAAGGCTTCCACTTTTTTGTTAATGCATAAAAAATGCTGTGGAAAGACCCAGTAAGATTGATCATACCTCTGTTTAGCCTTCACAAAATGTCAGAATTGCAAATACATCTTCATTAAGCTAAAGTCAGACATATCTGTAAACTCTTCATATTAGTTCCTGACACAGAGCATTTAGTGACTCAGTTGCAACAAGGCTGTAGTTAAAAGAAGTAAACAATTATGTACTGTAAATATGGGCCTGGCTGCTCTAAGTATCCAGCTGTTAGATAAAGTTTACATTAATAAAATGTTTGTCCCTGCCCAAGGGCTTTCTGAGCAGCCTGTCTAAAGAACTCCGGAAAAATGAAGAGTAGATTTGTTCCTAGCACGCAGGAAGGAAGTTGTCAGGCGGGAAGAGGATATGGACTTGTTTGCATGCAAGGGTCAGTATTTGGTTGCTGGATATTTCCTCTGTGTCCACACGACAAGAAAACCCTTCGTTTCCTGCACTGGACAAATAGCAGGAAAGGGTGTGAGAGTTATTGAATGACACTATCATCTTATAGCCTCCTCAGTGAGGAAGGCTGCTTACCAAAACTGATAGCAAAGAACTGAATTTCTGAACCAGATATAAGCAGCTGAAATTGTTAAGGGATTCTTATTTAATTTCCTGGAATTTATTTAGTTAACATGCAGTGCCATTCTTTTCCACAAATTCATTACTTTTTCCCAACTTTTTATTCATCAAATTACTTAAACTGGGCATGGAATAAATCTACAGAACTGGAAAATATTCACAGAAACAAACCTTAATGACTCTTTTCCAAGCAATGGTGTGAAAGACTTCAAAAGTCATAATTTTTTAAGAAGCAGAGCCTCCTTGGGACTTTTTCTTTTGTTGTTTCAGGTTTTTCTAAACTAAAACTGTTAAGACCTTGAAGACTGGCAGAAATCTAGTCCATTTAATTGTTTATGTGATCATACTGCTCACTGGTCAAAAAAAACCAGCTTGATCCCAGAAATATTCAGTCTCATGTTAAATACTTACAGACTTTACTCATTCCACTTAGGCCACAGAGGTTATTGGTTCCAGCCAAAATTTTCCTGTGCTTGCAGAAAAAGTCATATGATTAAATTGACCTGCAAATCAATTGATTTAACTGTCCTTCACTTTTAATTCTGAAAATTACTTTTTATAGAATGTGGTTCGCAGTTCTTTTGTTTACCCTTTTCAAAAACTTCATCTTTTTTTTTCTTCACATACCTCTTGACAAATCACATTCAGCTCTAAAATACAGACTCAAAATTGTATAAAATTGGTTTGTAGTGCAAATCATCAAAGACGACACCCAAAGAAGTCCAGGTCTTCTACTTTATTCTAGACTTTCTAAAGTCACCATGTATGAATGGTGGGAATATATACCTAACATGAAGTTATAAATCTGATTTGAATTACTGCATGCAAAAGACAGTGCAAGCTAATATCTATTTTATAGCATTTGAGTAAAAAAATTATATGACTTAATAGAACACATTTCCTTGTGCTACTGGAGAGACATTTGTGTTTACTGAACGTTAAATTAGAGATTCTGGATGGAGCTGGCATCGGAACACCACACAATGTTGTCCATAAATGCATTTTCTCACCCACAGATGTATGTGTATTTATTTCACTAATCTACATAATGGCCAACAGACTTCAGAAAGTTGCAGGAGGGGTCATTCATCTACAGCAGATAAGGCACAGCAGAAACATGATGAATTGGTTTGTAGGCCCTGAACTGCAGGGACATAAATAAAGTATCCTCTGGGCTACACTGGGGATCTAGTTAAAAAAAAAAAAAAANGATGATGGAACAAAATTTATTCCTTTCTTTGTTGTTTGGTGCAGAATTTTCTTTGACACATACCATTTAACTGAGAAATGTTCTTATGCAGTCATAACTTTTAATGTGTACAGTATAAGAAACACTGCCATTTGCACTATTTCATCACTTCCACCACTACTGCAATAATAAACAAGTTTTCTTCAGTTATTTTATATTAATTAGTCTGATGTCACATGTAGTTACATATATGAGCAATATAATTTATATTCTTAAGCAATCTTAAATATTGATAACATGATATGTGTTGAAATTATTTCACAGGGTAATATTAAGAAGACATCTATGTCATTCTGTTTTATTATTAATACCATAGTATGATATCATGTCCCTTTGTGCCACAAATATACTAGGCAAGCCAATTAATAAGAGTTTAATTATGACACAAATCTTTCACAGCACAGAAATTCCCTCAACCTTATCATACTTAACTGTTATATTCAGGACAAATTAGCTGTGTCTTTAGATTAATAAACAGAAAAGGCTAGGCTAAGTAAATTAGATACATATTACTATATATGAGAATGCCATAGTACAGGTGTGGTTTCATTCAAGTGTAAATCCCCATGGAGAGAATTAATCCTGAAGTCTTTTAGAGAAAAGGGAAAAACTGAGAGTGGAGTGGGAACTGTCTTCCTTTTTTATATTTACCATCTTGAATCATATCACAGCCGTGTTTCCTCTCCAGCCTCACAAATCCAGTGGATAAACAGAAGATTTGGTATATCAAAGAGCCACTAGTTGAGCACAATCATTGCAACTTTAAACTTACACATGCTTCCTTTCAATGCTGATAACATCCAAAGCATCAGAGAGAGGCACAATGTTATCTTGACTGCTACTCTGAAAATTTAATGTGGCTTTTGCATAGTGGTCAGATAGGAAAGAATACAGTAGGTATGAGAAAGATTCTTCCCACTCTGTTTTAAAAAAAATGGCAACAAATTGCAAGCAATCAAAATCAAGGTAACCCCGGCATCTAACGTGAACCTTAGGAAAGTGACATAAATCACATCAATTTTGTTGTGTTCTGACTTATCTTAAGTAGAGAGGCAACTCTGTCCTTCCAGACTAAGTTGTGATCATAGTGATTATATGAACTCTTCCTCCGGCTTAAAGACAATGATAGAGTAAGAAGGAAGAGTATAGAAAAAAGCAAGCCCAAAACATCTTAAAAGTAGAAAAGATTGACACATAATGATATAGGCTGAAGAGAACAGTACCAGAACAGCAACTTGAAAAAGAACAAGGTCAACCACATTACAGAATAAATTTTTGAAGACCAAAAGAGGAAAAACTTGGCCTTCTGGAAAAAGTATAAAACTCCCCAGGAAACGAGTAAGTAATTTTTTTTCCAGGGCTGTACCGTGAACTGTATGACTCTCATTTGCTTTGAGTTGTTAGCAAAATCTTAGGTTTATTACCAGTATCACAACATTCTAATTCTTATCACTAAAAAATATAAAATTCTAGAGCAGTTAAAAAGCCTGGTTTTCTTCATATAGTAATGTGACCACTCAGTTCAGTAAAATGTTTTGTACTTTCAAAGGACTTCCCCACAAAAATTTTCTCCTCATTTCTCTCTGTCCTTTTCTTCATAAAGTAAAGCATCTAATTGTCTCTATTCTGCTGATGAAGAAACGGAAACACAGAGACTTCTTTTACAAAAGTATAGGCATGTTAAGAATAGGAAATCAGGCTGAGAACCCAAGTTCCTTCACTGCTAGTAAAACAGTCTATCCAGTGGGCCATGTTTTTCCTATAGGTGACACTCTCCACAACTGCTATACAATGCCATTTGGGGTTTTATTTTTTGTTAGCTTGCACGCCATCTGTCCTGTGAGTAAAAAACAAGAAGCTATTTAAACATTCCTCTCCACTGATCTCTTTCCTTCCTTCCGTCCGCCAATAGGCTGGGGAATGGTTTTTCAAATTATAGTTTGCATGGATATACATACAACTGAAGACAATGTCACCTAAGAAAAATGTCTCTTTCACCTTTTTCAAGAAAAATATTATCAGGTTAGAAATCCAGTCATGACATTCCTGATCTCCTGGGTAGGGAAGTTATTGAAGCTATTACATAATACTGCATTACTATATAGATACTCATGAAATATGCCCCTCTCTTTTTTCTCTCTCTCTCTCCCTCCCTTTCTTTGTCTCACTCTGTCTCCAGTACCATTCCTCTCCCTTTCAGTAACCACATTTACTTTATGGAGTAAATGAACTGGGCAAAGGACGTACAAAACTATTAACCCACAGATGTTTGTTCCCTTGGCACTGCAGGATATACCTGTAATGCCCAGATAGCAAATATATCTGGTATTATACAGAAGATGAACTTAATCTTGGGTCTTTTTCAGACAAGCTCTGGCATTCTTATAATGATAATTTCTATATCATCACCCCTGAGTACCTGTCTTCTATTTCTGAAGAAAATTTGGAACTGAAAATGTTAAGAAAAGGAGATACATGTCCATGCTTTAACATGGCCACCAGAGAAAACAGTTTAAATGAGCACAGGCTTAGCTATGGATACATACTGCTTTTTGTTAACTCTTCTATATGGTTGTAAGCTAGAGCAAAAAACAGAGCAGTCAGCTGTGGGTAAAATCTTACAGTAGTGCAGAAAGATCTGCCAGAGCCCATCTGTTGAAGCTCTTCATCATATGCTTTGGGTTTATGCTTTCTCCTGCTGTGCACAGGCAGCTCTAAGTAGATTGAGGAAAGGTGAAAATTTTGTCAGTAGAAGCCAAAGACAATCATGAGGCAGGCACAAGGTGCAAATCTTGATGCATACTAAAGGTGGATCAGATATCTCGATAGATACTAAAGGTGAAGCTCAAGGTGTTGCAGGAGCAGGGTTTACAAAATTTTCAATTACTCAGAGAGTACTTGAAAGAGTACAGGTAAATGGGAGCAGCCAAAAGGAAAAGCTATTGTATCTAAGGTGCTGTGACATCTCTTGGGAGCCATTGACATAAGAGATTTCCCTTTGTTTCATCAAGATAATAAGTTTTCATGAAACCTTCGTCTAAGAACTGTCTTCTGCTTTGGAACATGCTCTCTGCTTTTGCTGGAAATATCAAGCTTTTGCTTGATACATGGCAAAACCTGGATTTACACAAGGATTTTGGTTTAAAATGTGTTTAAATGCTTACATTTAAAGGAGAAAAAAGTGTTTTCTACATTTTCTGGATATGTTTAAATTAGTTATCCCCTGAAAGATCATTCATGTTGAATGCCTGATAAACTATTATTGATCCATGCTTGATAGAGATTTACATTATCAGTGACTGATTTTCAGGGAGCTGAACACCCTGCAGGTTGTATTGACTTTAACTGTCTCTCTGAGTAGTCAAAAGTTCTGTAAACCCTACTCCCATGATACATTAGACCAGCATATTTTTAAAATTGGTCTTGTGATAAGCAGGCAAATCATGCTTCTTGCCACATATCAAATCCTCATGCATCTTGATTTCCCTTAGGAAACATGTAATTCATGTTAACAGTTCTTACATATTCTGTAGCAGTGGGAACATGGAGTGACTCTTTGGACTTCTGATTCTAAATTTTTTTCATTAAGGGAAGAGAGACATTCTGTTTTTCTTCAAATATAACGTTATGTACACAAAACATATCTTTCAGCTAGTGGTGTAAAAAACCCAGTACTAAGAAGCAATATAATTAATATAATTGTGAATTATCAGAAGACATCAGTTACTCCAGTTTATCACATTCATTTTTAGCTGACTGTGTGATCTGCAAGATCTAAGAGAAATACCTGTTGTTAGTTGGTTTGTAAATATTTATATTGTTTTTTACTTTCAGAGCGCATATTTTACTGTAATATTCTAAATTATAGGTTCAGTTTTCTCCTGGCAAGCAGCTACAGTTTATTTTTTATACCCTTGAATTCAAATAGAAACTTTAAGTATGATGAGAACTTTTCAGAACTTGTAAAACAGTTTGTGATTATTTTCTGACTTTTACAAATACTCCTAGGTGTGAACAGCAACCACCATGAACATTCACAGGAAAATAAAATGGAAATTTAACTTTTTTTTGTTGGATATTTTTCACAGTACATTCTCCAATGATTTTGTCTTTACAAAGTTATGTCAATACCTTCAGCCAAAACATAAGGCTTTCATCCAACTTGGATGCTGATCTCCAAAGAGAAAATTTTTGGCTGACAACGAAGAGGATTTAGACTCCTCAAATTTTGCTTGTCTGGAAGAATGTACTGGGGGAAACAGTCTAGACGTACAAATCCTTCCTGCCAGAACTGGTTTTACTTCCCAGGCTCTACATGTGGTCTCTTCTCTACTTGACATTTTTGAGTTTTTAATCTTTCTTGCAGGTCAAGTGACTATGCATTATTTTGTGTCCATCTTCATCTTTATCTGAGTGTGACATCTAGAAGACCATGCCTTGTGCTATCACACTCATTTTTGAGACCTTTTTATAATATACTTGGTCCTCTTCCTTCATATCGAGATTAAATGGATGAATTTATGTGTTTTCTTCATCTTCTTCAAGGGTGAATACATTGCAGAGGAAACCTCCCAACATAAATTATAACTGAATCATTTCAGTTTAGCTTCTAGAGGCCTGGGTGGTCCTGTGGCTTGCAGGTCAAGATATTAGCACATCCTTAGTATGATAAGAGATGTACAAACAGCTACGCCCATTCTTTCCAGGGGTGATTAATTTTACAGAGGGGAGGGGATGTTTCCGCTGCCCTCCTAAAGGGATGTACAATAGAAAAGCGCATTTAATCACTAGAGGGACTTCCAGAGAAGTTCTGAGAGTGGAAGTTTCAAGAGGGATATCTGAATTAGTGTGTCCCCTGGCTTCTGTGCCTACATCCCTTTATGCTTTATGCTCTTTAGAGGACTGTACTAGCATTTTCTGGTCTCTCAGGGTTATTGGTTGTAAGGGATTTCTGCTGCTGAAGGCCTTCCCAAGGAAAGTTCCTTTCACTGCAAGCTCTCAGATGTTTGGCATAAGCCCAAAAAGAGTACAGCTCCCCAGCTAATTAGTAGATGTTCAGATATTACTAGTCCTGTTTACTGTGCGTCCAATTCTTGATGCACCAATGAATGCAAATGATAGCAAAACCACACTAGAGATGTGACAGGGATAATTCCCTTGATGAAGACTTGACAGATTTGTACGGAACTTAAAAACGTGAAATTTAAAATAATTAGGCTCTTTGATTAAACAAACAATCAATCAAATTGCTCTTTTATTTTATTCTTTCTTTCAAAAATGCACTTTTAAAACAGCAGCTTATTTGGAGTGTTGTAGCCTTACCAATAACATACACAGAAGTATGTTTCAACAGGGATAGTTCTTGCAATATTACCATTGGAAGGCAGCAAATTTTAAAGATTGAGAAAGAAATTCTCATTAAAAAGCACTATGACACTGCTACCAGCCAATGTCAAGGTGACTGCCAAATCTTTTACCTTCTTCTAGCTCTTTGTTTTTCTGTTCATTCCACATCATGGAGCACATATAACAATGCTAAATGGATAAGGCCAGAGCTTATACAGGAGTGAATGAACTACAATTTACAGCTTGTGGGTCATCTGCCCTATAAATCCTAAGATTTGCTTTTGAGCATAGATAAACTATAGAGGAGAGAAAAAGCTAAGGAACAGTCTCTTGTAACATCGTCTCTTCCAATAAGGAAGGAAATGTAAAAATAAAGTTACAATCAATACAGCTTTTAGAAGGCATAGAATCAAATTTATTACCAACTTTTTGGCCACTGTTGGATAAAAGTAGTGACTAGGTGATGAATTAATAATTTTGGCAACAACTTCTGGGGCTATTGTCTGTGTTCACTGTGAGGTGTGTCTTCTGTTCCCTTCATAGTGCCTCTCCTACTAAAGGACCGTTGTGATTGCAAAGAATCTGCCTAGGAGCTGTAAGTCTTTGGAGGTAAGTCTCTATGTGTACTTTTATAAGGAAAGCAGAAAATTTTGTCCCTTAACAAAAGCCCCATCCTATTCTAAAGCAATTTCTCATGCACACAAACTGCATCAGAAGCTGACTCTAGTTTCAGTGATTTTTTTTTAAAATTTCTTTTTTGCTTAAACTTAAGCAAACTTTAGGATCAGGTTAGTGATCTTAAGATAGCTCTTCATTTTTCAGTTTGAAAATACAATATTTTGCTTCATTAAATTTTATACCTGAAACGTTTGCTCAGCTGATCTCTAAAAGAAAAGAATAAATACAACCTCTCTGGTCACAGAAAGTGTGGAGAATTCAGAACAAAAGTACTGTACAAAATGGGAGGAGTACCTTGACTCCAAAAGCCATTTCACCAACCCCATAGTAGTCAAAAAATACAAACAGTGGGGAACCAGACTGATGTAATGAGCCATGAACTTTCACACTTAGCACAAAACCAAAGAGTGTCACTCTTATTCATTCTGTGTGAACACTGCAGAAAAAGGTCATAAAGGGCTACAACTAGTATCATAATGATGTTTATAGCAGAAAACATTTGCAATTATATGATCAGAAAAACAGGTAGCAATGATAATTTTCAGTCAAGAGTTTAGCTGTGAACTTTAACCAGGGTTTGTGTGATAGGAGTTAGGATTTGACCCACTGAAAGGATACAGTCAAGACACAATGTATATCTGTTCTTGGACATTTCTGATTAGTTGAGATTATTGTGATCCCTGCAGCACCAAGTTTTAAAAAGGGTGTTTTCACACACAACTGGATCTGACAATCTTCCAAGTAGACCACATACCTCTCAAGAGAAAGAGACAGCCTTGCAGCCATGACAAAGTTGTATTGCCCTTGGGGAGTTCTGCAGATTCAGAAACCAAAGGAAATTAGATGTTCAGCCAGGGATAGAAATAGTTCAGAAATGGGATGAAATTGTGTATTTCTTTAGCGCAAATTCTATAGAAAATATTGAAAAAGTTACTATAATTGGAGAAAAGCATTCCTGTGGTGTGTACCTTCCTTTCTTGAGTAATTTTTTTGTTTTGGGAGCTCGGTTGTTTGAGTCCATTTTGGTCACAGTGGCAGAAAATATGTAGCTTTCTATTCTCTCCACATTATCTGCAAGGATGGTGACTAGAGCATGTCCTCCCCTTTTTTTTTTTAATACCTGTTTTAGATTTTATTGCCACTAGTTAGAAAAACCTTAAAATAGTGACCAAACATTAGAAGAAATCCTTACTCCTGTAAAGGAACAGAGAGCTGAAAAACAGGTCTCTTTTCCACTTTGACCATTTTTCCCCTTGAATGCTTCAGAGTTTTGTTCAGAGATCTATGACTTTTGAAAACACAGACCTTTCTTGGTCAACTTGGATTGGCAAAATGCTGTTAAATCTCCCTCCCAATAATTATAGAAATGACTGTGCTGTAGCACGAAGCATTTCTAAATGAATGTTCACTAGCAGTTCTGACACAGTGTTTTCATCTCCAAATGCTGGGTGTGCTTTCAGGGCAAAGTAGAGTAAGCAAGTCTGTAGCCTGCAGGGGCTGCTGTCATGCAAGAATAATTATACTAGGATGGAACAAACAATCAAACTGTAAGGACAGATGTTGTTTGGTTTTGTTTTATGTTAAGGGCTAAGTTTATGTTCCACATTAACAGAAACAGTATCTTTTTGTGAAAGTCTTGGGAGACTTTCCAGAACTGATTAAGAACTAAGGCATATACTTTTCAACATGTTGGGATCTCCTATCTGAGAGGATGTCCTGTTTACATTTTGTGCTTTAGCTAAGTAAGTATGCTGCATAAGTGCTCCAGCGGTAAGGTGAAATATAAGAGGAGAAGATGGCTTGAAATGGATTTTTGCCAAGTTTGAAAAATGACACTTGCATGACCTCTGTCATCAAACCATTTGGGATTAGTCCTAAAAAAGTGTATTTTTAATGAGAGTAGGCGCTCAGAAGGGAGAGGCCTTGCCATCCACGGAATGTATTTCAGGTGGTTTAAAACTTTTTCCTCTTCTTTTCAGAAAGAAAACGGGGACCAGCTGATAATGTGACTCAAAGCCAGTCTTATTTTATGAAATGACCTGTGTATGTAACAAGCAGTGATGAATCTAACACTAGAATAAGGCAGAATCTAGGAATAACAATAATAAAGCAAGAGTGATAGATTCTCACTTATATCAACCCTTTAGCACTTAAAGTCTTTCTATATGAGAATGGTGGTATACTACGTAGTGTTTACATTATATTGTTTGAAAGGCAACAGAAAATCAAGTTTGCTCTTTTAAAGTTGGAATTAATTTTTTGCTTGGGAGTGGCAATTCTTTTTGGTGTGAGGCAGAAACCACTTGTACTGAAATGGGAAGACAAAATGGCAAATTCCAAAACCAAAAGAATTTCAATTTTAAGCATAGGCAACACACAGTAGACTAAAGTACCTAAAAGAATGTAATAGTAAATATCATATGTAGTGCTTCTGCACACCCACAGCTTAACTGCTGTCAAGATTTGGTAGACTTCCAGGAAAAGGAAAAAATTTAAGGCACAGTTTGATAAAGTGTTAATTTTTAAATGTGTATAGGGAGCTTTTCAACCCTGTCCAAAGGATACTGATGGGCACACTTCTGTTCTCACTGTGACCTCCTGAAGCTAACTAAAATTAACAAATCTTCATTTCACCATCGGGGACTAACCCTGTCTCTCTGTATATAGATAGATGTATAGATGCAATTCTTATAAGATTTTTATATTAGGAGTGGTATCCAGGGCCAAATGCTGTAATTGTTATTCAACTGGATTTCCACTTGACATGATGCTTTTCACATTCATTTTAATAGCATAGTAACTTAGAAGCCCTTGTGTACAACTGCATGCAAAATGAAGTCCATTGACACAAAACAGTTTGAAATCTGAATAATGTTTAAAAAAACCCTTTTTTTGTGAATTAGCCCAAAAGAATAGGTGATGGTACTGCTTCAAATAACTTCAGTGTATCTACTATACACAAAGAGCTTTCCTACTACAACATTCACATTTATTTCCAATTAAAAATTTTAGAAATCTAGAACTCTCTCAGCCTTTATGTGGAGCCCATCATCCCTGCTTCTGGGAAAATGAGAATAGTTCATTGTATGTACTGTGAGGTCTGCCAGTGTTATCTCTGATATATGGGAACTGGTGGCGTAATAAAATGTACTGCAGAACTCTGAAAGCCCTTGATTCTATATTTACATCTCTGAACAAGCTCACTTTGACTCATAGCTCCTTAATTAGAGGCATAGTCGTGTTTTTTTTTTCTGTAGGGCATTTTTTTACCCTCACAATACAAGCATACATTTGGTAACTAATACCAGCAATTAGCCTCATCTGCTATGTAAATGAGTGTAATTGCAATTAAATACTTTAGTGGGCCCGAAGGGAAAACATGCAATCATTACAAAGTAAGTAGGAGTACATGGTAAAGGGACTTTTAGGAGTGCTAGAAGAAGTGCTTTTTCCCTGTGGTGACTACGGTCCTTTCCATTGTTTTTCATTTCTTCAGGAGTTTAGAACCTGGTTCAAAGGATATTTTTTTCTCTCTTTCATTGAGCTGTGAAAACCATAGAACAAAGAATGGCATGTTTTATGAAGAAAAAAGAAATTATCTCCAGGGTGTTCACAGGATTTTGTGGTGAACATCTGAGCATCACAAAACAGGATACCAAAAACAACACTGGGAAGTTCCTGGATTGGGTTTATTGTCAAAGATTTGTTGAAATCAATGGTTATGACAGTTTTACACTAACTAAATAACTGTGTCACTGAATATGTCTACATTATTCTCTGTCTTCCACAAGAGCTGTCACTGGCATACTGTAGGCAGCCTGTCTGGATGGTATTTGATGGTATACTAAACACAGCATAGATATAGCAGCACCGTACTGCTGAGCTTGGACTTGATGTTTGAACAAACTGCAGAGCTCAACAGTGTAAATATGATTCAAAATTCTCATTTGCATATCCTTTATATGTAATTTTGCATCTGAGTTAATAAGTTCCCAGTGCCAAATCCACATTTTGAAATTTAATTATTTATCTCTAATTTCTTCCATTAGTTCAGGGTAATGTTAAATCTAAATTGACTGGAATTTCTTAAAGACTTACAGTGAGACATATATATTTATTGTGTGCAAATGTCTGCAGAGAGCTGAGGTAGCCTGGCCAAAAGAGTATAAAAATGATTCATCTCCTAATCAGTGTTTCACTGCCCTTTCTTACAGACCATCACTGAGTTACTCATTCTGGCTTTAATATTTCTAAGGCTGCCTGGAAAGATCTTCATGAGCTTCAGTTTTACCACTGCATTTAAAAAACCTAAAATTTTACTAATAGAGATATTTTGAGCTGCCATTTTGTTCACAAATAATGTGTTAAATTTTGACCAAATTTAAGTGCTGCAGATGCTCATCCTTCTTATTGCATCTTGAAAAACTGACTTGAAAAGGAGGTTAGAACTGATTTTTTTTTCTTAAAAGTATAATGCGCAAACAATATATTCATGGCCTGAAATAGTCTTTTGTTTTTTTCCTTTAAAGCCATTATTCCTTGTTTTAAGTATAGGTCTTTATGTCTGATTAAGAACATCCGTGTTAGGAAGAACCAAGGGCCAGGTGCTACTCCATAGAGGAGGATGGCCAGCAGCCCAGAATGACAGCAAGGCCAACAGAGGCAGTGGCCTCACTGACAGGAGTCCTCTCCCATAGCACCAGAGTGAGGCAAACAGAGCAGGCCTGGTGATAGTAAGTAGGCTCAGACAGGAATCTTGATCTTCTGACAAGTTCACTGTAATAAGGCAGGCCAGAGGTCAGGCCAAGAATTCAGTCCATGGGTCAGGACCAGAATCCGTACCCATAGCTACAAGGCAGTTCGGTCATGGACCAAGTATTACCACATCTGCTTAAATCCATCTCCCAACCAAATGACATAGGAACTCCTCCTGCAGCTTCTCCCAGCTTTTTCTCAAAGGTCTTCAAGGCCAGCTGGAGTTTCTCAGTCAGCTTTCCTTTCAGAAAGCTGACATGAAGGGCACAGAACTACACTCCGAGGAAGGTTTGGTGTGCTCTGGGCTCTGATAATCTGCTAGACTGAAAGGTTGCTTTGCTGAGAAGAATCCTTCAAGACCATTATGAGTAGACAATTGTCTACTCTGAAAAATAACAGTGGAATAGTGAGAACACATCAACTTAAACTCAGGCTAGGCAAGACAGAAACAAACTACCAAGAACAGAAGTACTTTCTGATAGAAATCAGTGGTGTCTGAGTTTATCACTTGTTGAGACACATTGCATGCAGGAATAAAAATCCTGAAGGCTTATTTATCCACTGATCCACTGAAATTTTCCTCTATGATATATAAAATAATTTATTTTTACGTCAGACAAGATAGTCTCTTTCAGGATGACTTCAGAATAGCAAGTGTAGTGCAACTCACATTGGTTTCACTTACTAGGAAAAAAAAATTAAAGGAAAATCTTTTTTCTAAATTAATGTTCCAAGTTGCCACAAATAGCTTAATGTGATTCAGAAACTTAATGAGAAATTAACTACTTGGTATGGACATCCCTTGAATAATATCTTTCTCATATGATTGAAAGCATTCCTAATTAGTGAGAAAAACACTGCTACTGAGGTTTAAGTTTGCATAGTTGGCAGGATATTCTCTCTCCAGTAATATATTATTTCCTAAATTCAAATGTATTTTTTTTTCACAAAATGACAGAATATGCCAAGTTGGAAGGCACCCACAAAGACCATCGAGTCCAGCCATTAGCCCTGCACAGGATCATCCCCAAGAGTCACACCACGTGCCCAAGAGTATCATCCAAATACTTGAACTTTGTCAGGCTTGGTGCTGTGACCACTTCCCTGGGGAACCTGTTCCAGTGCCCAACCATCCTCTGGGTGAAGAACCTTTTCCAAATATCCAACCTAAACCTCCATTGACACTTCAGGCCATTCCCTCAGGTCCTGTCACTGGTCACCACAGAGAAGAGATCAGTGCCTGCCCCTCCTCTTCCCCTGATGAGGAAGTTGCAACTGCAGAGAGGTCTCCCCTCAGTCTCCTCTTCTCCAGGCTGAACTGACCAAGTGACCTCAGCCACTCCTCATACAGCTTCCCCTCAAGGCCTTTCACCCCATCTTCATTGCCCTCCTTTGGACACTCTCTAAGAGCTTAGTGTCTTTCTTATATGGCAGTGCCCCAAACTGCCCACCATATCCAAGGTGAGGCTGCCCCAGTGCAGAGCAGAGCGGGACAATCCCCTCCCTCGCCCAGCTGGCGATGCTTTGCCTGATGCCCCCCAGGACATGGTTGGCCCTCCTGGCTGCCAGGGCACTGCTGATTCACATTCAACTTGCTGTTGACCAGGACCCCCAGGTCCCTTTCCACAGCACTGCTTTCCAACATCTCATTTGGTAAGCTTTGAAGATGATAATCTTTTTGCATAACCAGTTTTACACTAACCTTCATAAGAAGATGGGCTTTTCTGTTCAGTAACTAGATATAATGAACAAGTAGTTAAGGATACATTTGGGCATATGGGCTTTCCAGAGTCACAACTATAAGAATTACAGTTGGGTGTGTTGTATTTTATCTCTTCCACTTAGAAATCCATTTCAGAACTTTTGGCCATGGAAAAGTGATCACTCAGATTTCTTCTATTGCTGATCTATGTCAGCCAGTTTAGGAACATCTATGTTGTTCTCATCTTAAGTAGATGTAACTGTCCTGTCAAAGAATGTAATTATCACTGTGTGTTTCACCACCATGGCTGGAGTTTCATCATTGAGGGTGGTCATCATTATGGAAGCTAAGTTCAAAGTCATTTATTCATATCTCAATCAAGAACTATTCTTTACTGAGAACTAGTCTCCTGGAGTATCCTATATTCCACATAAGAAAATTTGATGGGTTAGCTTTTAAGGGGGCCATGTTAATTAAAGACAGATTTTAACAATTTAGTGTGCAACATATTCTGGATAGTAGGAACAGAATGTGCTTAGCAGAACAGTATATACATTTTTAAGAAGAAAAGAATTCCTTGGAATCATAGCACTGGTTTGAAGCCACTAAAATGAAATTCAAAAAGGTAGCAGTCTTTTTTTAGGACTCAGAATTCAGAAATGTTTAGACATAGGTTAGGGTTCACCATATTACTTTGATGAGAAGCCTTAGCACTTGTTTCTTATTCCAGGGATCTTTGCATTTAAGATCTTCCTCTATTTAATATTATGCTAATTGCAGGCATAACACATATTTATAATTGAACATTTTACATAAAATTTGAATTTTAGTAGCGGTGAAGAAATTAAAAGTCAATGCTATTGGTTTGGGTCTGTGGAACATAATCTAAAGGAATTGGAATTCAGGCTGCAGCCTAGATTGTAGTTTTTAGGAACGGATTTACAGAGAAATGTCAGCTATAAGCTGTGTGCTTAACATGTGTCTGGTCTGTGTGAACTTGTATTCACCTTAGCCCTGCAGAGCAGCAACTTTTTATTCCAGCCAGCTGCAATATTCTGCCTGTTTGTAACCTCCTTGTAAGTGAAATTGTTTCAGCCTTTCCCCTGCCGACAGCAAAACATAAACATGAGGCACATTAAAATGGAAACAGGATCCTGGTCCTTTCTGTTTCTCAGTTTTATTTAGCAGTGACCTTTAACCCTCATTAAGATACTTCGGAAAGTTTGGGACTCCTTTTTTTGTGTAGCTCATTGTGGAAAAATTTAGGTTTGTTATGTTGTTTTTATCTTAAAAAATATTTAAATGTCTTTGGGCAGTTGTATAAAACTTAAAACCCCACATTTACCTATTTTAAAAAGATGGTAGACAAAATTTCATAGCATATGCGCTTTTCTTTATGGTCATAGATATAAGGCAAACATTGATACCCAAATTTTACTCAAGAGGAGTATCAATGAACACCACAGTTTTGTCCAGAGCAAAACATACATTCATATACACACTAATGGGTGCTAACCTAAAAACATATATTAATGCACATAAAACTTCAGATAATGTTGTCTTATCTATGAAAATAGGACTCAGATTCATTAATACAAAAGTCATGTGCTGGAATTTATCTAACCATTTGCAATGCGTGTCAATAACTAGTTATGGCCTCTGATTTGTTTGCCTTGGAAGACATGCAGAGATGTGCTAAACATAAGATCCTGTACTAAAAATTTTGCCCAAGGAAGTTTTGAATATCTAAGGTCTGCTATTTCAAACCTTTTGGTGGACAATCCTTTTCCTTAAGTTAAAAAATTAATCATGATTCCTCAGATTTAAATCATGGAAGAGGAGCTGTAGTGAAATAGATGTGACTTTTTATCCCATAAACAATGAAAAGTGCCATTGAGATATGTCCAGAGACTAGGGTTTCAGCTGTTGATGGTGTTGTTTGCCTTATTGGTCTATTTTTGTATGTAAGAATTAGCAAAATAATAGCTGATATTATGTGTTTTCAGAAACTGCATTTTGGTATCCATTTATGAAGGGAAATAAACTCATCAGAAAGGAAAATATAATAATTTTTCTTTGAGTTTCAGAAAACACCTTCCCAAGGGGTTATTTCTTTATTATGTTTCTTCTAGTAAAATAGCTGGCAAATTTGGTTCTGTTTATCTTTCACTAGAGTTCTAAATTATCACTCAGCTTTTATATTCTACTAAAAATCTCATGTTAAAATATGTGGTATTTTATGCTATACTTTCAGAAAAACAGTTGTATTAAAAACATTTCCTTGTAGCTTTTAATTTGATTTTTTCCCAAAATTTTTCCCAATTGATTTTCCTTCATTCTTTATTATTTTCCCGTCTAATGCCAAAATGAATGAAAAAAGTAACATAAAAAGAGAGAGTTGTGAAAAAAAAATGCAAAAAATTTCAAAACCTCTTTGATTTTCCTTTTATGTATCAGATTGTACGTATCAGTTTGTTCCATATTCCGTCCAAAACAAGCTTTTAGAAAGAGTCTTTTATATTAATGTAAAATGCTTTATTTTCCTAATTTCTGAGAATGTAAGATACTTCCCACAGATGCTGTGCTTTTGTCAAATGGATTTTCGTAATATTTGAGGTTATGAAAATGTTCTCCATCCTTGCTAATATGTTTGAACAGCTAAATGCTTTCTTGTTTAAAATGTGATTCCCATTTCCTTAGGTGAGACCTTTTATTTATAGTACCTACTTATTAGTTCTTATATTTATCTTATTCAATGTGATTAAATTAAGGCAAAACATACTATGTCATATCTTTATTTTGAGATTCAAATTGCTTACTTGGAGTTTTTAATCTGATTAGTTTCCCCCGCTTCTTTTAGGAAGGTAAAACCACAGCATACATTCAATCATTATGATTACAGAGGTGAATTTGACACTACCAGTCTAAATTTGCAAAATTAAACAGTTCATGCTAAGCAGCTTCTAAAAACTGATGTTCTTTGGCTACAGTTACATTTTTTTACTAGTGAGGTACAGCCTTACAGATTTAGTACAGATCATCATAATCCATAAATTTTATGTCCATTAGTGGAAGCATTTTCACTTTTAGTCTTTACTAATATTTGATGGCAAAGATATAATTCTTCATCAATGATTTTACAGGTTATAGCTAGTTCAGAAAGGAAAAATCAAAAATCCTGTGCAATGATACCTTTTAAAAAGTGACCTTGTCAAAGTGAGGCATTCTGACTTCAATTAAATTCAGAGTTAGTTGGTCCCACAGGTAATGCTAGAATATATAATGTTAGCAATTATAAGAATACTTTGCAAAAGTAGGTTTAAAAAAAACTTTAAAAATCCCCTTTATGCTGTGCTGGTCTGTAGAAAGAAAAAGAGACTTTACCTTTATATTAGTAGCCATTTAGGAGGTCATTTTGGAGTGTACTGTTACATAAAACATGAGGTCAGCAAGTAAGGCTAATTAAATTTTAGTAGGAGCAAGAGTCACCAAAAGGTTTTTACTTTCATCCTATCCAGTCTAAAATAGTCATACAATACACCATTAATAGCCTTGGAATTGCTAATTATTTCAACATGAATAGCAGTATCAGTGCTGTCAGATTAATTTAATGCTTGCTTGAAGATTCCTAAAGAATGCAAGATTATTTTTATTGGTTTGTAGATTCAGGAACAAAAAAAAACCAATCAAAGAAAATCAACCTAAACATGAAAATTTGGTTTAGAGAATGTACCTGTTTGAATCTTGGATGAGGAATTTTCTCCGGAAGTTTTCCACCAGAAAGTGTAATTCAACTAATTTCAAGTAATTTCAGGGGAAAGTACCTCATTCACATGGTTTTCTTGGGGAGAAGCCAACATTCTCCTCTTTTGCTATTTTATTTAAACCAATATATTTAATGATTTTCATCCATTTTAAGTTTTCTGTGTATCAGAGAAAATATTGTTGACAATTTAGTATTACACTGGTTTTTGTATTAATGAAAAAGCCCCAATTTTATTATACCAAAATGTTTTTATGATTCTGATTTGAAATTTTATCTTCCATAAGACTTTAAAATTTGAGATTTTTGAACAAATTTAGAACAGGGAAAAAATCCTCAAACCCCCCCCCCCAAAAAAAAACCACCCAAACACATAAAATCCTGGTGTTTCTCTTTAAAGTGCTAGTTTATTTTTCCGCCAACATAGTTCATTATCTCACCACACAATATAGGAACATTTACCATTTTAAGTTCTAGGTTTACAGGAATACACAACATATACAAGACTTGTGAAATACTTTCGTTCTATTCCATGGAAGTGTGCACTGGATCTTCTAAAGTTTAACCAAGCTGACAAATCAAATTCAGTCTTCAGGCCCTAATCTAACTTTGTTTCTCAGAAGATGATATTGTGGTCATAAAATGAACATATAGTTTTTTTCCTATGAATAATCTTTTGTTATAACCCACCTCAGAAGGTGAGGGGAACCCAGCTTTTTTGTTAATAAATCCCTTGGGGTGGATTAGTGAAACAACACTGAATGATCAGTGTTAGTAAATATGCATATGTAGGGTTTATTTTAGAACAATTTGGTTGCAAAGGAATACAGGCATGTAGCAGTTTTAGTTGTTATTATCTATAGCAATATAAAAGCATAAAAATAACACTTGAGAAAATGTATAAGGAAAAGAAAAAGAAAGGATAGAAGTAAAAAGGTATATAGTTGCCACTCATTTGATCCAGCAATGAGACTTGATAGTTGAAGTTTCAATGTCCGTTGGTTGAAGTAGTGATTGCAGTCTTGTGAAAATGATGTTTTTGCTCTGTCAAGGGTGAGAGAAGTGCAGAAAACTCAAAGATTTCATGAGTTATGTACACTCAGGTTCAGGTGGGAATGCCTGGTACCTCCCCCGGATGATGTAATACTGTGTGTCATGGGATGCTTTGGGAGTCTTTGATGATCTAAGACAGTACAGCTGCCTGGTACATCAGAGCAGTTGAACCCATTATGGCCCATCAGCAGAGATAAATACCTTCAGGCTAGTATGTATGTCTTGGTCCTTCCTGGTCAGCAGTCATCACAGCTGAGTCATTTGTGTAAGGAAAAAGAAACACTGCCCTACATTGCAGGATTTGCCTCATTTCTTGTCTTGTTTAACACCCTGTTTGTAGCCTGACCTGTTGGGTATACGCACCTTCAGCACCTGGGCAGCCGCTCCTGTTCGAGCCATTAACAGTCCAGTCTCTCACAGGAGGGGAACGGAACAGTGTGTGAATGAGTGTGTGGGCTGTGGCCTCCTCTCAGCCTTGTCTACTTCTCCTTAGACCTGAGATGATTAGACAATAGTACCCCCTTTATCTTATCTCAAGTTCCTGTCAGGAGATTCAAGTCACTGTCCAACTCCTTGAAATCCAGGAGGCATATTTGGGAGCGAGGGGGGAGTGGACTTTGGTGGTCTTAACAGTGTTTAAGACATTAACTATTTCAGTCTCTCACACCTTTAATATTCAGGAGAAAATTCAGTGTGTTGACAATTTCATGTTTGGTATTTCTAGATCTCTAGTTGCCTTAGTGCAAAAAAGTTTACTCAAATGGACTTTTAACTTCCAGGAAGGTGATGTTTAAGGGTACAGCAAACCATTCACTGTTTTGACACGCTAGATTAAAAAAAAAATAAATAAATTAGTGGTATATAGGTATTATATTCTCACAGTAGTTCATCAGACTTTTAAAAAATATATTTGAAGAAACATGGATTATAATTTTTTATGAATGTTGTGACCAAATGTTTCTTTGTTCTGGTTTTACCATAGTAGATCTTGCTCCATAAAATGAGTGTGAACTCTGGCTTTGTTTCTTGGTAGGTTGAGACTTCTACTATGAAAGGAAAGATTTGATTTCTGTCTTCTGTTGGTATTCTGATTTAAAAGCCCCCAAGCAGTTAATGGTTTCAATAAACACTTTTTCCCCAATCTGCAAAGTAGAATTCCTGTTAGGGATGATGATGAATCTCATTGTAGAGATTCTATTTGTCTACATTTGATGTCAGTATAAAAATAAATATAAAGCGTTTTTATTTGCGCATTCAGCCATTTGAGCCCTCTTTGGTTTAGAGAAAGTATGTATTTTGATGTGCTGCTTTACAAATCTTTGTGCAAGAGAGTCTTGTATGCTCAGTAGAATGAGACAATTGACAAGGAAAATCAGATTCTGAAAATATTAACACAAATCCCAGTTTTTAGCAAGCCATGATAGGAAAAAGGGTCTGGTTTAATGTGCAATGATATATCAGCTATATTTGCCCTGGGAAGTTATTTCCTAAGTAGCTCACACTAGATAGAGGTGAAAGAAAGAAGGAATTCAGTTCTTTCTTTTTCAACAGAATAAGCACAGACCAAAAAACTAGATTTCAGAAGGAATAACAGGATATCCTAACCATCTACAGAGAGTATGACCATTTTTCTACTTACTCTGCATGCTCTCTTATATCACATATTGTCAAGATTTTTCAGCTGGTGGATTTCCACAGTAGACTTGAAGCATATTAAGTATTTATAGAAGAGATATATTGAATTCCCAGGGTGTCTCAGTAGGAAGAGAAGAAAGTGCTTTGAATTCCAGTGAAACACCTGATCTGATCATTTTCCCCTAATATTCCTCAGATAACCCTTACCACCCACACATACTGTGAGATTCCTAGCTGTGTTGCTTAAAAATTTCAGGTTACTTGAATTTTCTATTAGTACAACAAGTATACGTCTGTCTACAGGCATTACCCCTTTGCTCCTTTGGCTAGACTGGAGTCTAGTATGGAGAGGTCAGTAGTAAGAAAAAATGTGCACTATTTCTCACCATTCAATGTATCTTTTAGAAAGTCTATGTAACATTCAATTTTCCTTCTTTTGGTAAAAATAGCTAATAATTCATCAGGGAGTAGCGAGGTCATTGTTCTGTAAAGCTGCTAATGTCAAGTGGAGAAAACAAAGCAAATTCATTCTGCCTTTTCTAAATAAAAAAAAAGGCAACTAGTTATGAAAATAGCACTTTAGATACAGATTAGTACAACTAATCTCAATCTCTATTAGTTGTACTAATAGAGATTGTTTGACCATTTTCAGCTTATTTGGCATATGGGAATATGTTTCAGTCATGAGGATCATAGGAGCATCCTTCTCCACAACTCTAGAGTAAGCATGATATATTTTAGGTTACCACACATGTAATGTAAGGAGCTAAACTGGTAACACATTTTCATGATTGTACATTGTGATGATGACTGGACAAGTATTTTGTGATTTGAGACAGCTTCTGGCAAAGTGAATGAATGCCAAGATTGCCAGAGCATCAAAGGAAACATTTTTAATTTAAGTATGCATGCTGAGATGCAGCTGTGCCAATACATGCATATTTATTGGATCTGGCCAGGAGGCAAATGCGCAGCTAATTAAACCATAGTAGTGCTGGCGAAGATTTGATTCTAAAGGTCTGGGTTGTCGAAGACTTAGCTGAGATGATTTTGGTGGATATAGAAGCAATTTAAAAATAAAATAACCCTAGGCAATGTTAAACTTGGACCCTGATAACCCAGTAGTTAGTTTTCAAAGAGATCAGGATAGGCTCTGGCAGTAGGCATAGCATAGCTCAAGAAAATCATACTTGCACTGATATTTCTAAAAAGTTCCATGTTTGAGTTTGGTAGACGTTGCATCAGGATGCTATGACCAAGAGGACCTTAATAAATAGTTTAGCTGGTAGTTTAGGGAGACACATTAGTTGAATTATAAACAGGCCATAGACTTCTTCCAAGATGCTAGGGTCTCTTCCCAAGTTTCTTCTCTCTACAGTACATAATGAGTAATCCAGTTTCAGAAAGTCCACTACTATAGAAGTTAAGGTACAGTAGGTTTTCTAATAATTCACTTCTCTGTGAAGCTTTTGCATGAAGATGTGCATTATGATATTTTGGTATCTGAAAGGAATGTCTGTGCACTAGAAACTGCACTGAGACTCTGCTTACCCCCGGGCAGGCCAGTCGTTGAATGTCAGCCGATATTTGACTTCCGGGCCAAATTTTAAACAGCTGGTAGTTTGCATGAAAGTAATTTAATATTCTTGTACTTTACATGCATTTTGAAGGATCTTTATTATCCTGAGTATGCAGTAACAACATCATATTGAAAATTACAATTCATAATACTTTTATTATGCTCAGAACCATCTGAAAGGCAGGCACTCAAGTGCTTGGTGTGATCACTCTGTGACATTCCCAGGTAGGCAGCATCACCAACCTCAGGCTTTACCAGAGTCTGTTCCCATATTCTTCCTAATCACAAGACTGCCTGAAAATTCATGAAGTTTAAAAATAAATGCATAAAACTAAGGTTTTATTATTATTGCTTTGGCATTTCAGCCTTCAGGCACACATTTTTAAAGGCTTACTACATGACCATGGGGGCAAGCAATACTGTTAACAAAATTAATAAAGGAAAACTGAGTTTAGATATTGACATAATGATATGACTGTAGAAACAGAAGTTGTAAGAAATGGATAAAATCTTTCAATACAAACAGTAAAAGCAAGAGAGGTGGAGCAGGCACCCATTTGATTTGGATATTTTACCCTTTCTCATGGGATCTTAGTCTACCCCTTCTTCCATAAGTATAGTTAGTAAATTGGTCATTGAATTTTTTTATCCCCCTTGAGAAGGCTGCAACGAAGTGTCCTACTACTCCCTGCCAGACTGTGCTCAGATCAACTTACTGCATTGGAATTTAACTGAGAGAAGGAAGGGAGGAGGCAGGAAGAAATAGCTGAACACAAATTAAATATAAAAACAAATCTCTGTAGCCTATTATAACCAAAACAAGACTGAGCATGATTTGTTCTTTCTGCCTGCCTATGGTAGTTGTGTGGGGGAGTTTAGTCTGTTTTTTAAACCTTACAACATAATATGCGTAGTCTAGCAAACAGTTACTTTGCACAGTGGATTATTCTGAATAAAATTGTTGATTAACCAGAGAAAATCAAACTCTGAGCACCAGTATCGTTCCTTCCTGGTCACAGACTCCCAGCTTGTTTATTTAGTGTCACCCATAGTCTGTCATGGCTGACCTAAAACTATCAGAAACAGCTACAATTGCAGCCAAGCATAAACAAAAATCTGAACTGAAGGTGCAAAGGGACTGCCATTCCAAAGATAAGATCTATTGCTGTAGTAGCCTTGATTATGATGACCAAATATAAAGAAATCCCCCAAAAAAACCAAACAGCAAGTATACAGACACATTTCTGTTTATTTATAAATAAAGGGAGGGAAACAAGTAATTTGCAGAGGAAGTCATATAGACAATAGGGTTTCATTACATGTCAGTGTTTCTCAACAGTTTATAAAACATGATTTTGTGAAACTAAAGGTTTGCTTGTGGTCTTCTCTGTTTGCTTAATGACATTTTGTAATGTGATAAAAATCACATGGAGATAGCAGAGAGAGAAAGAGAATCTGCCAGATGGTTATCTGCTGGTAGAGTGTTTTTCACCCTTCCTTCCACCTACAGCACAGAAGCCTTAGTTTTACACTGAAGACAGATTTGCATTAGAAGATACCACATATGAATTAAAGTCTGATATGTTATGTTTCAGGTGTGTGAAAGATTTGTAAATTGCTGCTGACACAGGTAATGAAGGTGACTCATGTGTGACAAAAGCTGACCTGTTATTTAAAAGATGTGATTTTCAGACAACTTTCAATTTTCATTTTAATCAGGTTCCTGAAATTCATAGGGGTTTCTTTAAAAGTAGAGAAGAGTTAAAAAAGTTTTGAACACAAACTTTAAAGATCTTGGTGTATAATCACTACTATTGTTGTGGGGAAAACTGCTTGTGCTCCTCTGCAGTCATGTCAAGGGCTTGGTCACTTGGCCATTTTAAAGGTCAGTTCCTGTCTTTAATTCTTACTATGTTACAAGGTTTCATTAATTATTGTTTAAGCAAATGAAATCATCAAAGCTCCAAACTAAAACAAGGTGTGGTTTTGGGACTGTTGCATTGTAAATGTTGCATTTTACTTT
>VXBX01000894.1:160255-294820 GCA_013400415.1 Scytalopus superciliaris
CTTGGGACCACCGACTCAATTCTAAGGGGGTGTTCCTGGGGGGGTAGTTATAGATAGCAGGGGGGTGGGCTAATTAGACATTGGATGTATTTTCTAGATAGGAAAATTAAGTAGAATCATAAATTTGTAGAATTCTGTGATCCCGGCGCGCGCGTCATGGATTGCTATAGCTAAACTCATAGTAAAAGATTTTTTCTCTGCCTTGCCCTATCGTGGAAGTTTTCTTCCTAGGTATTTTAGGCAACATTCTAACACACAGAATATAATGCTTTCATCTTACCTAGTGTTTAGTACTAAGTGGAAACTGTGTGTTGGTGGTATTGCATGTATTTCTAGATCAGAGAAAACAGGGTGTTTCAATGATCTGAAGATATAAAAACCAGTCCTATCTTCATTACTATTGATATAAAATGAACTGGGTTTATTTTATGCAAATACATGGTTAAGACAGATTTGTAATGCAATGCTTCAGCAATTGTGAAGAGGCGTAGGTGAACATTTGTGTGTAATCTACTTTATACTCATTCTTCTAGGTTGATTGACAATAATTTAATGTCAAAAATCAATGTACTTACTGTGACTGAGGTACTTGTGTTATTTTGGAGAAAAAACAAGGGTAACAAAAGTATGTTTCCCATTTTCCAGGAATATCCTTGATTTAATTTTCCATTTAAAATCTAAGTATTTGAATTTATACATATTTGCTAAATTTGGTATAAGACTGGGCCTATTTCATTCCAACAAGTAACAGTTATGGTGTATTTGAATCAGATGTTTTAGAAAACACATTCAAACTCAAATGTATATGTAAAACCCGAAGGTGCTTCAAAAATTCACTTCCCAATTTATACCACAAACCTGGCTTATAGGTTTACAGCACTATTTTCCTTCAGCAGTTTGTAAAACAAAGAAAAGCCCCAGGAAAATGCAGAAAAGTCCCCGTGAAAACACTCCCAGAGCTTATGTTAATGATAAAAGCATTTCAAGGCTGTTGGTCTACCTGAAAGTGTAGCATGGGATACTTGAAATTGCTTTTTTTTTTAAGCCTGAAGAATTACAATTTTCATAGTAAACATAAAAGATGAACACTATTCTTTTAGGCAAAACCTACCCCGGTTTGTGTACANTCTTAGTGTTGTCTTATATTTAACACTACAAATCTGGTTTATACAGTACTTAACTAATTGGAAACACAATCTTACTTTGCAACATCATCATAAATGAAAGGAAGAGCCTTTTTTTTAAATTTCATGTCATTCTATTACTTAATTTGTATATATAGCCCAGTTATAGAATAATTATTGCTCTTTTTGGTGATCAAATAAGTATTTTTGCAATACTAAAACTGGCTGTAGTTTTCCAGGTTGCGGAGAAGCCAAAACGTTAGACAACTATCTTTTTTCCCCCCACAAATTTGGTATTCTTTATTGTTATTCTTTTGTTAATGTTTTTTAATTGGCAGATATAATTCTATTTCATTTTGATTTATATGTCACTGACAGATATTGATAGGTGTTGTGCAAACTGCTTTAAATAAGACAAGAAACACTCACCCGAATACAAACAAAAGAGCAAAGCCACCTGTATTTTTGCTAGGAACTCAAACAGAAGTGACCCCAAAATAGTGGGTTAAGGAAACATAAAAATAAAAGGAATGTCTTCTCATGAGATTGCTTCTTTCTTCAAAACCTAAATGGTTCTAGAAAGTTCCAATACACATGCAGAATAGAGCTTTTAATTCTAAGCCTAGCATATTATCTGTACTAAAATAAATGTCAGAGTCTGTTGAGGTTCTTTCACTGAATATGAATGAGTACTAAGGACTACCCAAAACAAACAAGGGTATAAACAGGTTTTGAACTAGAACTTTCTTCACGTGAACCTATCTACATAAGGAAAGTACTCAGAATGCAGGTTCTTGAACACTTCATTAAGCTGCCTTGGTTACGTTATGGAAATTGTCCTATAGCCTTTGTATCAGGGCTGCACAGCCCCCTTTTTATAGGGCTCCTAATCCTAGGTACTTTGAGGAAAGGAAATAGGGAAAAAATGTATATTTACAGAAAGGGAAAAATAACAGAATATTGATCTTGAGAACACTGTGCAAGAACAATAGAGTGTTTTGAAATACTAGTTTTCTCTCTCTGTGAAATTATTGGAAGGGGGCAATTGAGGGCTACTGCTAGGTGATTTGTGGCATTTTTAAAACCTGAGAGGTTTCAAAGGGGCTGGTAAAGTTCTTTCACCATGAGAGGGTTAGCCACTGACAAGGCAAACACACTTGTCAAATAGCAGAATCAAGATTCAAGAGGTCTGTCCATGTGTCACTTGGACAATAGTACACCTGGTGCATAAGTACTTCTCTTAAAGTAATAGACCTGTTTCCAGGGAATCTAAATATTTCTATTTGTAGTTAGAGAACCGCTGTACCAACATGTCTGTGGAATACTGCATTAATTCCACACTAGAAGCTCTTAGATTTTAATTTTTGGCAGTGGGGGAAAGAAATAAAGGAATACAGTTAATAAAAAGGGTCATGAAAGCAAGAAAGCAAAGTTTATGCTCTCCTCTCACTAAAAACCCCATATATATATTTGAAGTCTATTTTTTCCCGAAACTGTACTATAATTTGCTTGTTTCCCAAGTTCCAGCTAGGGCATTGTCATAATTCAACTCTGCTCTTCTGAATGCTTCCCTTTCTCCAACCAAATAATNCAACATATTTTTCCTCTGTTCCAGTTCTGTAATATTTTGGCAAAGCTGTTCAGATTTTTATGGATTTATTGCAAGTGTCTTTGGGTTTATATTGTTCATGCTTTAATACAGAAAATGTTGAAGATGTATTTAGATGTTCATGTGACCAACTTCTCACATTTGAATTTTAAACTTTATGACTCATTACAGAAACTTATTCATGTCCTGAAAATCTGCCATATAAATGCTTTGATTGGGCTGGGTTTTGATGCCTAATTAAAGATGCTCCCAATAGCTAGAAAAACTGTCATCAAAGTCCATGGATAACAGATTCTGAATGGTCAGCTACCAAGACACATCAGACTTCATTGGTTTTAAGATATATTGCAACACAAATTTCTCTAGGAATTATTCTACACTTTTAGGACAGGAGATATGCACTGCATATTGAAGAAGAAAAAAATAAGTAACATCTAAGTAATATTTAAATAAACATTGTACAAGAAGAGGTTGTTTTCTAATGAAGAAAAATGGAAAAATACCCCCCAAAACAACAAATAGAATGCTTCATAAACGGGGTGAATAATTCAGCTAATGAAAATATTTTCCAGGATAACTCTATTTCAGATTATGACCCTTTCCAGTGTTTTGCAGAAATGAAGACACCTGTACAGTTTCAGTGATGCCTCAGTTTTTTGACAAAGAGGAGTAATTTTGACTTAAAACCAGATGAGTCTGTAGATGAGGAAAACTTCTTTTCAGCTTAAAAATGGAAAAAGGATTTTTTCTTTTTCAAAAATGCTGTTTGACTTAGAGTAAAAAAGTTATAAATTTGCTTTTTAAATTATTTTCTTTCAAAGGTTGCATGTATTAGCTTCTTGTTGCTTATTCAAGTAACATAAGTACTTGTCATAATTCTGTTTGTACT
The DNA here is from genome assembly GCA_013400415.1 of Scytalopus superciliaris. Lineage (NCBI taxonomy): Eukaryota > Metazoa > Chordata > Aves > Passeriformes > Rhinocryptidae > Scytalopus > Scytalopus superciliaris. Next base: position 163,878 of record VXBX01000894.1, read on the forward strand.
GCACTTTTGGAAAATGATTGACATTGCTGTATGTTAAATAGACTTTTAGGATTTGTCTCTATAAATTACAAAGACAAATAATTAATCTAAAGGGAGACTTCTTTAAGGATCTTTAATATATAAAAGTAGTGGTAACAGCCAAAAATCAGACGAACAAATTACAAGAAAGCAAAGAGACCTGATCAAAAGAACATTTGAGTCAGTAGACAGATAACTATTACCTTAAATAAATTAGAAATCTATCCCTATCTGTGTGTAAAATAGATATCTTCCTGTTTCAAGATCATTCAATAACCTGGGTTTACGAAAAGAAATGCAGCATGTATAACACTGAATATTGTATTAGATGCTCAAGTTTTTCTCATGATATCAGAAGTCTTTAAATAAAATTTGAAAGTAAATAACATTGAAAAATCCCCTAAACATTCTCCAAATGTCATTACAAGTACATAGCTTTAATTCAGTGCTATTAATTCACAATTTATTTGTTATATGCTATACACCTTTGTGCCTTATGTTTCCTTCTTTATAAAGTTTGATTTTCAGGTGAGGTATTACATTGTCTCTACTGCCTTGTAATTAGTATTGTCTTTCTTCCCCTTAGGACCTATTTGTGTACAGAAAAATGCCCTGTCCCTCTCTTTGTATGCACCTAAAAGATAATAATATAAATATTATTGGGGCATTTCATTAAAAAATATTATTAAAATAAATTACAAAAGGAAGTCCAGTTGTGCAGTTTATTTTGTTTACTAAACTTTGCTTCCCATGATATTTTCATCATGTGTTCTATCATCAGGCATTTTCTACAGTAAAATCAAGGTAATTATTTTTGTCTGGTAACTTTTAGTCTTTCTCTTTGCCAACAGCTGTCACTGCTCACATTATTTAACACTCACTGCCTAGTTAGCCGTAAAACCAATATTTCATATTTGTACATTAATCTGACTTTCTATTATATAGTTAACTAGATTTTATTTGGTATGCTATGGAAAAATTATTTATTTTAATGTTGGGGTTTTTGTGTCTTCAATGATCTCTAGTACATAATTTCTACTGACTTTTTTTCTGAAATCAAGATGTCTCCTCAGGGAACCTCTGTGATTCTTTAACTGTAGTATGCTATTTGATAAAACTGGCTACTAGGTAAAACCAAATCTTCTATCATCATATATGTGTGTTCATTACACTCCATGCTGCTTTCTCTCCATTTATTTATGTGTGTTTATGTGCATCATAGTGTTACTATTCCCAAATAATTTTTATACTGTAAAGTGCACCCATCTGTCATATGTCCCGTATGAAATTTAAGTCACATCTTCAAAGATCTCTAATAAATTATTAAAGCAGTTATTCATGTAAGTCAATAAACTTTCTTATAAATATGTGTGGCCCACTTGCATTGTAAGTTTGAAAAAGTTGCTTTACAAATAATTGACATATATTCAAATTGGAAGAAACAAGATCAAACATTATAAATGAGTTACCATGTTAAATCTGTGCACCAAACAGGTGTTTCCAACATCTAACTCTAAATTATTAATTCTGTGTTTACTAAAATTTATATGCATAATATTCGCTTTCAGTGACTAGTTCAGTTTATCTTACTCCAAACTACTTTCTGAAAATTAAATATGAATAGAATGGAATAAGTGGAAAATGATTCATTAAGAATTTCAAGATGACTCTATAACTAACTAAATAAACTTTTACTAATTATCACAAGATCTGACAGAGGTAAGAGCTGTGAGTATTTATGAACTATATACTTTCCTTTTTTATGGATAACATAAGTTAAACATAAGAAATCTGTGTAATTTGCATAAGAAAAGCTACATAAAATAAACATCAAAATAGCAATTAAAACTCTGAATCTTCTCATTTTTATAATATTTAGTCCAGTAGACCATAAAGCTATTTTAACTGTAATGAACTGATCTGTATTTGTAAGTGACCAAAATAAATTCTGTTTTGCTAGCCAGTCTTTGGTATTAGAAACAAGTTATTACCTAAAAGTTCATATGATTCTGTTTGTTAAAGATTAGTGTTCAGGTAGTCAACAATTACTGTGAGAACAGTCACACCTTGTGGTTCTCTGAGATCAGTTAGTTCCTTATCAAAGGGTGAAGTTTGATTCTAGTATTGAATATTTTCTAATTTCTCAGTTCTGATGGAAAGGATGAATTAATGAATCTAGTAATCATCTTAATTTTCTGAAATTATAGTTGTTGGTGAAATTGAGACAGATGACTTATCACTATTTATTTATTTTTAGGATTCTAAAGTTTTCATTTTATTTAGCCAAATAGTAAGTACTTTATGTCCGTGGGATTTATGTCTTCTGGAAAAGTGGTTTCATGTACGTGACTTCCAAGTATATGAATTACAGTCATAGTAAAAACATCTCAGTAGAAGACGATAGATTGAAAGGTTATAAAGAACCGTATTCTTTTAAGCTCTGAACAATAAGAAGCAAAGGGGAAAAACCACCAGATTTTTAATAAAGTTACTACTTTTAGAACAATAAACCCTATTTCACCATATCTTGCAGAAAACCAAGATTATGCAAGAGCAATCATCTAATTTGAAGAGCTGTATAGAGTTGAACATTATATTTAAAAAACAATCCATTTCCTGAAAAAGAGATACTGATGGTGCCATCTGCAGATAGCATTGAAACTCTGAATGAAGGATGTTTCAACCTGGAGAACACAGAATGAAAAACCATTCAAGTAGAGTAACCAGCTGACTAAACTCTGTACTTTACAGTCTATAAAAAAGTGTTAAATACAGACAAGGTCTTTCAATAAGTAAGTTAATTAAAGAAATTTTTTCTCCACTCTGTTCAACCCAAAGGCTATAAAGTTTCAGCTAAGCAGTCCAATACTGCTTAGAGGAGAGCTGCTTCAAGCTTCTTCTTGCCTCAGCACAAGAAATACTAGGACACTGTTTCTTTAAGAGTGTTGAGGGTCCTTTTTTTGGGTGACAAAAAAGATTTTCCCTTTGGAAAACAATAAAGAGACAGGGAGAGACAGCACCTAGTAGACACAAAGGCAGATTTACATCTCACCAGCGGCAGCTGGCAGCAATAGCAGCTGCAGGACCCCTTAGCAAGACTGTATTTTCAGACTTGGCAAGGGACACAGGGTTATGCCCGCCAGGAGTGAATTACAGCCCTGGAGCCTCTCTTCCTGCTCAGGGGAAAGCCATGAGTGATGCTGTGATGCCCCTGTAGGCTAGCAATACCTTGGTGGGCTTTCTAGATTTCCCTGCAAGGCAAAGTCCTTGATTGATTTCAGATTTCAGTGAGGTACCTCCAGGCAGGCTCAAAAATAACCTGGATGGCAACTTATGAAATAGGTCTGAAGGAAGCAGACTCAGAAAGATGCCCTTCTTGATCTAGTGCTTGTCAACAGAGTCAGTCTCATGAGTGAAGTGAACATTGGTGGCTGTCTTGACCACAGTGACCACAAAGGCTGTTCACCTCAAAAACAGTGACAGAGACAAGGCAGACATGTTTAACACTCCCTTTACCTCTGTCTTCAACACAGAAGACAAACCAAGGGCATCTCAGTACCTGAAGATGGAAGACTGTAACTGAGAATGATCAACTCCCAGTCAACCCTGAAACTGTGCAGAAAATGCTGCTTCAGCTGGATCCCTACAAATCTATGGGCCCTGATGGGATTCATCCTCAAAATATTATTTGATGTCATTGCAAAACCTCTCTCGATTTTTGAGTGGTCTTGGGAATCCAGAGAGATCCCAGTTGACTGGAAGCTGGTGAACATTGTCCAAGTTTTCAAGAAGGTCAAGAAGAAGAACACCAGAAATACAGGCCTGTCAGTCTCACTGCAGAGCCTGGTAAAGTTATGGAAAAGATTATTCTGGGAAGTATTAAAAAACACCTGAAAAACAATGCAGTCATTTGTTACAGCCAGCACGGCTTCATGAAAGGAAGGTCCTGCTATCAAACCTGATTTCCTTCTACAGCAGGGTAAGCCACCTAGTTGATCAAGGGAATGTAACCTTTTAGTTGATGTAATCTCTTTGGATTTCACAAGGCTTTTAATACTGTCTCTCACAGGATCCTTCTGGACAAAATGTCCAGCACAGCTAGATAAACACATCATGTGGTGGGTGAGCAGTTGGCTCACAGGCCAAGCACAGAGGGCAATAGTGAATGGAGTGACATCAGACTGGTGACCTGTCACTGGTGGGGTTCCACAGGGCTCCATCTTAGGCCCTGTGCTCTTCAATGTCTTCATAAATTACTTGGACACAGGACTAGAAGGGATACTGAGCAAGTTTGTAGATGATGCAAAACTGGGAGGAGCTGTTGACTCCCTCAAAGTAGGGAGATCCTGGAGAGAGACCTTGACAAATTAGAGGGCTGGGCAGTCACCAACCATAGGAAGCTCAACAAAGAAAAGTGCTGGATTCTTCACCTGGGATGGGGCAACTCTGGATGTTTGTACAGATGGGGGAATGAGATGCTGGAAAGCAGTGCTGTGGAAAGGGACCTGTGGGTCCTGGTTGATGACAAGTTGGATATGAGTCAGCAGTGCCCTGGCAGCCAGGAGGGCCAACCGTGTCCTGGGGGGCATCAGGCACAGCATCGCCAGCCAGGCAAGTGAGGGGATTGTCCCGCTCTGCTCTGCACTGGGGTGGCCTCACCTTGGATATTGTGGGCAGTTTGGGTCACTGTAATATAAGAAAGGCATTAAGCTGTTTGAGAGTGTCCAAATGAGGGCAATGAAGATGGTGCAGGGCCTTGAGGGGGAGCCGAGTGAGGAGCAGCTGAGGCCACTTGGTCTGTTCAGCCTGGAGAAGAGGAGACTGAGGGGAGACCTCATTGCAGTTACAACTTCCTCATCAGGGGAAGAGGAGGGGCAGGCACTGATCTCTTCTCTGTGGTGACCAGTGACAGGACCCAAGGGAATGGGTTGTGTCAGGGGAGGTTTAGGTTGAATATTAGAAAAAGGTTCTTCACTCAGAGAGTGGTTTGGCAGTGGAACAGGCTCTCCAGGGCAGTCACCACAATATCGAGGCTGACAGTTCAAGAAACATTTGGACCATACTATCGAGAACATGGTGTGACTCTTGGGGATGATCCTGTGCAGGGCTAAGGGTTGGACTCAGTGATCTTTGTGGCTCTCTTCCAACTCTGCATATTCTGTGATTCTGTGAAGATGAACAAGAGTTGTCTCTAGGGTACCACCTCTGAGCATTAGCCATGTTTGTAATATAATAGGTTTTGGTTTTAGGCTTTGGGGTGGTTTTTTATTTCTATTTTGTTTTGTTTTTTTGATTGTTGGTTTGATCTTTTTTTTTAATATATTTTTGCATATTTTATGTAGGCACATTACACCCTTCTAGATTTTTTAATAGAGAAAAAAAGGTTGAAAAATTTGTCTGATCCCTTGTGTTTTATAAGAAAACTGTCTTAGTATAGTTACTTTTAAAGTCTGGAAATTTTGGGCACAGATCCGAATTCTGCTTCCATTATGCTCTTTGCAGTGGATGATAATAGAGTATGGGATGATCTCTGTTTTATAAAGAGCCCTTTGACCTCTGACTACTAGAGTACATTACAATATCCTGACCATTAATTTTTAATGAGGCACACCACATTGGCTATGAAGTATGTAGAGTCAAATGTAGTATTCACACACCAATAATTTATTCTTCTACTTTCATTGCTATTTTAAATAGGCGACATTCAGACAGGTAATTCAAACTGCCCTCCCTCATCCAGATCCAGTCTAGGCAGAATTTAAACAAATGGAAAGTGGAAAAGTTTGACACATACATAGACAGGGCATGTATCATATATTGTGTAGTTGCATTTTCCTGCAAGTACTCACAAATGCCTCCCTGACCTGCTCTTGGTTTCAAATTGCTCTAAACTACCATACAGGATTATGGCCATATCATCACAGTCTCCCAAGCAAGTGCTTTCTCTTTTAGCTTGTGGTGGTACTTCAGGCTCATCCTAGCCACAGTAGTTACATCTATATTTATTTGAACTGGCTCACAGGATTTGTAACAAGCCATTTGAAGGCTGTATTGAAACCTTTGAATAATTTCATATCCAGAAAATTTCTATAGAAGCATGCTAAATAATGTGTTGCAACCATTGATCATGATATTCTAAGAAATAGATCTAATTAATAAGAAACAAGTCTGAATTTACCAGAAACTATAGAGAAGAGTCCACTAAGGAAAAAATATGTTTCCCATTGGTACTTTATTGCTTTTCAAAATGGATGTGTAGTGCTTACTAATTTTCTGGCATCCTTCTTTCCAAGAGTATTCATGACTCTAAGAATTTTGCTAGGTTAGATGAAAATCTTTAATCAGAGACATGTATAAATTACAGCGCCTTATAGAAAGATACACTATCCAGTGTTCACTACGCTTCATTTGAAGGTCTGTTGTACATTACCTGACTATAGGAGGCTTGATGAAATAGGCCAATATAAAATATATATATTGGCAGAAATCTGCGTGGCTTAAAGGCTTTATCACACAAGTGACAGAGCCAAGCAGATAACTTGATGGTATTCCCAGCTACTCTGGACAACTCCACATGACCCATATCTGCAACTAACAATAATCCTCTTCCAACAAAAGACATTCACTCAGACTGTATGTACTTCCATAGAAAAATCTAAACACATGTAAGCAGTTATATGTTTATAAAAGTAGTGATTTTCTGTCTTTTAAATTGTTGTATGGAATAATTCTTGTTTAGAAAACATTTAAATGCTCATATAGAAAACATTTCCTTGTTTTCTACAACTTTTATTGTAGGAAAATATATGCAGAAAGCCGTGATATTTATCTTTTATGTGACAATACTATATGGATGTTCATGGAGAAAAAAAATCCTCATTACTTACTTACTTTTCATTATGAAGGTAGAGAACCAACCAAATAATATATTTTTTCCTGGATTTATGTTGATTCACCCTGCTGTGATTACAAATTATAGGATATGACATCAAGATAATAAGACAAAAAAAAAAAAGAAAAAGAAAAGGGAGAAAGTTTCTTTGTTTGCAAATCTGGAACATTAATTGTGTTCCTGTGAGGCAATCTGGATGAAGCTTCTGCTAAGCAAATTAGATATAAACTGAAGGTGAGGGCAAAAGGGTCGCCACAGCAAGGGAGGATCGAGTGACAGGCACTGGGACCTCCGATGCATGGCTTGTAGAGCAGATGTTCACAAGGATGCAGTGATTATTGAACTGGTAATAAAAAAGCATCAGCTTACAGGCAGCCACGATGGATGCTGGTAATTATAAAGCATCCCCTGGGAGGAAAATGACACAAGTCAGCGGCATCTCTGCAATCACAGGGGCATAATTAAAGCTCTAGTAACAGTTGTTAATAGGGTGCAAATAAAACAGGGGGAAAATTTGAACACAGTCTTTTTCTTTTTTAAAGAGATGGCAAAGGACAATGTAATTACAGAGACTGTATGGTTTTTAATTTCTCGATACAGTAAAACAAATACCTTTAATGTATTTCATACATGCATATACACACCATATCAAACAAGGCAAAAGTGATTTTGACTGTGTGACATGATGGAGACAACAGATTTTTTTACCAGAATGTTTATATTTTAATTTTCAAAATGGGCAAAGCATAAATATTTAAAGAAAATGTAACATTATAAATATTTGGCCATTTCATCCTCACAAGAGAGGTACAGTGATAGTATATATTTCAGCAAGTCCTATTGGCGTTATTGAAGACACAATAATATTAAGATACTAGTGAGGCAGGTCATATTGTCTTTTATTAGATTCACTGGAAAGAGCAGACAAATTCCCAGTTTTTATACTTTCAGGTATTTTTTCAAATATTTAAAACATACTTTTGGCATCCAACAGTATAGCTGGTGTGTTTGGTTGGGCTTAATGATCCATGAATAGTTTATGTGTTCCATATCTAGCACACTTAGGACCTAGACATCAGTTTCAGTAGAAATCCTTATGAAGTGTTAGCTACATAAAAGATGTAAAGTCTATCCTTCATATACAATAAAGACCAGTCAATCACGCTTTGGCACAGAGTGATGAAAAGTGTCTTTGGTCTAAATATTTCAAAATTCAAGTGTTTTCATCTAACACTCTAATTAGTCAAAATACCACATAGCTGTATTTCTTAGAAATTGTTGAGTCTGCAAGTTTTCAGAGTCTCTCTAATCCTGTCATTCTGTTTGAGTGGTTTTGAAACTTTGTTTTCACATACTTTATATCTTTACTGGTGTACCAGGTTTGCAGAGTTTTTTCCAGGGGAACAGGTTCTCCTCAAAAAGTGTGGTATTCTAATACTTTGGTCCTACTGTTGATTACTTTCCTGAATGTGATCTAAGTAATATTCTTGCCATTTGCAGTTTTGTTTCTTTCACTCTTCTTCAGGATGTTTTCCAGCAGACAATATTGCAGAGCTCTTACAGTTTTTCTTACAGACAGACATCCAACATATAGCACCATATTTTGGTAGCCTCTTCAAGCTCAACCAATCAGCTAAGGGCTTTTTATTTTTTTTTCCTATTTCCATAGAAGGATATGCTGATGGAGGCTACTGAGATATGTTTGGCTGTAAACCAATTTATTTGTTAAAAATGCACAGAAAGTTTGCTTTTTCTGAACACAACAGAAATGAACACTAAGAAAAATTTTCATTATTCTCAATCTTCTTCTATATCAAGAATAAGCTTGCCTGAAGGGATCTCTCATTTTCTGTGTTTTTTTGGGTTTTTTTTAATGACATCTAAATCTGTACTTTGCACTCTTGCAGTGTCAACTGTCTTTTGTTTCACAGTCCCTTAAAACCACATTTACCTATAATGGAAACACAAATTCCAACCTATTCCTAGTATTTTAACCAGTGAATCATTTAATTCATTACTACCAAAAATTTTGACACACTGCCTCATAAATGAGGTTTGTTTTTTCAATCATTAAACAGGAGACAATTTCACTTTTTCTTTATTAAGACTAAATGAAGAGTTTTCAGCCAGAACTGTGATTGATGTCTGCCATTAGTATCTACAGCATATCAGTATTAAGATAGCATTAGGGCTCATTGATAGCCACCAATGTATTCTATTGAACAAACAGCCAATACTAATTGCAGGAGACAATCAACAGGTTTAATGTAACTCATGCAGTGTTTAATGAAGGAAACCCTGAAGAGAATTCAATCAGATGTCAAGTGTTGTGCATGAAATAAATAAAAAAAATCATCAATCTATGTAAAAGAAAAGACAAAATAAAAACCAATTATGCTTTGCTGAGATAATACCATTTCTATGGTCAAAATGTTAGTGATTATGACATTAATCATATTCCAATGAACCACTGAGAAAACTTCAGAAGAATAACGTAATTGACTATTCATAATTTCCCATTGTGCTGGATTTGGCTGGGATAGAGTTAATTTTCTTCACAGTAACTAGTATGGGCTATGTTTTTCATTTGTGCTGGAAATGGTGGTGTTAATATAGGGATGCTTTCATTACTGCTGAGCAGAGCTTGCGCAAAGCCAAAGCTCTTTTTGCTTCTCACTCCACCAGTGAGTAGGGTGGGAGTGCACAAGAAGTCAGGATGAGCCACAGCCAGGACAGCTGATGCCAGCTGACCAAAGGGCTATTCCAGACTATATGGCACCATGGTCAGCATGTATAGCTGGGGGAAGGAGGAAGATGAGGTGTTCAGAGCTTTGGTGTTTGTCTACCTTCTCTTTTATTTTTTTACATGTTAAAGAAGAAAAATCTCATTTGTAATTCTTTGCCAATGCAAAACAACACAGCAAAACTTCTGACAACATAAGCTAGAAAAATATTTTAAAATGAAATATTATTGTTAATGTATGAAAATAGAATAAATTGTCTCAAAATCCAAATGAATTTTTAAAACTGTAGATGATAGTTGTGGGAAGACTATATACACAAAAAGTCCAAAATTGCTAAATAATAAGCAGAAGAAACAACTAGGTGAAGACTAAAAATTTGAATTTTCTATTTACTTAGCATAGATTTAATTACCCTGTGAATTATGCTAACTAGAGTAAAGTACATCCCACATAACTCTTTCTGGTAATCTTCCCTCTGTGTCCATATCCCATCACTGCATCTGACATGATACATAAGCCTCATTGTCTAAAGATTAAATATCCAGGAAACTAAGTCCCTCTATAGGTTATGGACATGTTCAGTCCTACTGGAATAGTACTTTACAACTGAGGGACTTAACTGAGAACATATTTACTGCTGCATACATACATAGTAACCATTTCTTTAATTTCAGTAGAGTTTCATCAATGTGAAAATGGTCTTGACATCAGACTGAAACCCAATATTTGATAGTACACCAAAACAAATTACATGAAGTCTAAGGGGTAAGGGGTTTACACAATGATTATTTTCAGGTATGATATTCGACATTTAAAAGGTTCCAATACTTGCAAATAGCAGAATTATCTACTTCCAGAAAACTGTGCAATCACTAATAGCGAAATATAACTCTATACACAGGAAATTCAATCCCTGAAATAGTCTCATAAAGAGAACTACCTGCAGACTTAAAGAAAATTTGTTTGTTCTACACTGAGATAAAAGAAAATCAGCTGAAAAGGAATTGGATTTGTGCTTTACATATAAACAGGTAAAGAGATTTGGACTACTGATTTCACAACTATTCACAAATAGCTCAGTGTACAACAGTGTTAATCATACTCTTATGTTCTTGAGCTGCAAACTGAGTCATGCTGTCCTTCTATGTTTCAAAGTATTTTAACACTGTCATGATTTAGGAGTGCTACACCCCAGTTAAGTGCCCCCAACGAGATTCCCCAAAACCACACTACTGCTCTCTCTCACTACCCCCATTCACCCCTTCCCGTCCCACTATGGTGGGATGGAGTTGAGAATTGGTGGCACAGAAGGCAAAGATCACTGGGTAAGATAAACCAATTTACTGGAAACAATGAGATAAAAAATGAACTGTAACAACAACATTAGTAACAAGAGGTATAAGAAAAAGGAACTACATACATGGAAACCCCCCGAAAATAAAGAAATATTGGACCATTCTGTCCACCATGTTTTCTCTACCAGCAGGAATCCCTTTTCCCTGGAAGAGAGACAGTCCCTTTCCCTGCCCTTGGCAATGACCTGAGCTGGTATCAGATAACATCCAGGTCTAGCCACACACCCTCACAGCTACTGCAATAAAATTAATAGTGTCCTGGCTGGAACCGGAATAACATTTTACTATTTTACTATTTTCTTTTCTTGTCTTGTTTCTAACATACATTATGTTTTATGTAATAAACGTTTAACTGGACTCAGAAAACTCTGATATTTCAATAATTATTTCTATGTAGACTAGTTAGTGACTTGCTATTAATTAATAGTAGTTAATCAAAATGCTATTCAGGAAGCACAAACATTCCTTTTGAACATGTAAGAAACAAAACAATTTTAAATGCAGTAAGAGTACTGCTAGATACAAATAAATTATTTCAGGATAAAAAAATCTTTAACAAATAAAAATACTATAATAAATTTCACGCAATCCACATGACCAAAACTCTCTCTGTTTTCTTCCCTCCAAAAAGAAATAACAACATGTGTAGAAGCTCATATAACTTGCCAAGTTCATTCAACCATGGAGCATTTTTATTCAAACAGACTATTAAAGGTAAATAGTGTTCCTTCACACTTACATAGTACTGGTGTATTTGAACTATTCTCCCTAGTTTTCCTTCTTTCAAAGTTGATGTACCAGCACTGTTGACTTTGACTCCTCCTTTGACTTGCCCTTCTGTAAATCCAGGCACCTGGCAAGTCAAGTTTTGAGTCTGCAGACAGGTCAGAAGAAACAAGTAATCTTATTTTTTCTTCTATGAATTAAGGGCCTTCTTTTCCAGAATTTTTCTTGTATTACCACAGAGAGGAGCATCTGGTCTAGAGATGTTTAGATCCTATTGCCTACCTAAGCAGTAATCTGTCTCATTTAGGGGTAGCTGATGACTGTGCACATCACAAGTTTGTATTGTACTGTTGACTGCAATTAAATTTGGGCTCTGTCATAGTTGGTCATGTGTTTATGGCTAAGTATTTATTAATAGTTGTTAAATTTTTGCACCGTTTGCTCAGACTTTCAGCAGAAAAATGCAGGTCTGTATTTGTACTGATGTATTTCTATTTACATTCAGATTTTTACAATATCTTTATTTTCAAAGTAAAGTAAATATCAGTTATTATGCTATGATCTCTATTAACCTACCTGCTAGCTGGCCAGATTCACATTTTATTTCATTTTTATTAGTAGTACTATCAATAGGCTTATGTGGTACTTGTTATCGTTATAGAGAAAATATACTTTCCCTCTTTTGAAGAACCTGTATATTACTGATTTGTTTTGTGATAATTTCTTATAAATTTTCTATATTTTTTCATTATTCACTGGAATCACTATCAATAATTAAGGCAATTTTCTCCACAGCTCATTTCTTTATCTCCAAATGCCTTGAGGTATTACTTGTTATCAGTAAATGTTGCACCTACAGTTCTTGAGTTTGGATTCCTTTAAGATAAAAGAGTACATTTGGTTTCATTTTAGCACAGATCTTTATGACAAACTATGTCTCTGGGAAGTACTGGTACGAAAACGGTATTTCTGTTGTTAAACTATGTAAAACTGTAACAAAAGATTTCCCCTTAATGGCTAATATAAACTATCATCTGCTGTCTGTCTTACTATACTATTTTTCTTAGTGTGTAACCACTATGCATAGTGAGTTCAGAGTCAGTTCAAAAAAATGTTAAGTACATGTTAGTGAACATAACAGCATGTTAAAAAAGCTTATCTTATATCTCTGGGACTTCATTTGAGTGTTCTGTGTCTTTTAAAATATTATATGGGAACTGGCTTAAAAACATTTAGTTGTGACTACCACCCATGAAGCAACACTACTTTTCCTGGCCCTGTATCCTGTTGTTAATAGCAAAGATGGTCTGTCCTGGATGATGATTCTAGGCATTATAACTCTTATATGTGAAAAATATTCCACCTACTGCTAGTTGTGTCAAACTATTTTTCAAATGAAACTAGAAAACTAAGGCAAATTTGACTTCCAAGCTTTCTTTTAACTAGAAATTATTATAATTTTAGAACTGCCAATCAAAATGCTTACTTGGTATCCTCCATCAGTTTAAAGAGTAGCAATAATATCTCTGGCTTGACCTGCACCGATCTTTTTGTTTTGCCAAACAGTCACAGCAGAAGCCCCTTACAAATCTTACCTCACAGGAATTCTTGGTGCAATAGTTCTGATTTTAACACCATCAAAATATCTCTGTTTTGTTTTGTTTTACTTCCCTCTTGTGAATGGCTCTATGCTTCAGATATAGATCCATTTCTGTGTGCTAACCTGCAGCAGGAGGGCAGATGTCACAGGGTGACTTTACTACCTATACTTTTTCCTCTCTGATAGAACTAGTTCACACGCCAGTTTTAAATAACCTCCCCAACACATGTAACGGCCACCACCTACTGAGATCTAAGTCATCCCTTGCTCACTTGGAGCTTGGCCAAAACTGCACTGCTGTGATGCAGTGTGTCACACTGCTTCTCCTTCTGATGTGGAAATGGAACTTTAACTGTCAGCAAATCTCCTTAATTTGAGTCTCTTAGTTGAGAAATATCAGTTGGAAACCTTACTTAAAATATCAGCAACCAGCAATAAAAGCAAAATCCCCTTTCTAATTCTCTGTCTAATCATTGTTTAAACTTCCAAAACTGTGCAAAGGCAAGGCTGCTGGAACAGTCAGTTTGTACAGGAAGAAAATGCGTTACTCATTAGTTCATTTTCATTGAACAGACAGCATCTCCTTAAGTAGCCTCTCTGACTCCTCAAGATTCCTATGTACTCATCTGTGTTTTTGAAATGCTTGTCTCTGCAGCTTTGAAAATGGCAAAAATCTTTCTAATATTTATGCTAATGGATTAATCACATCTAACATTATGATTCTTTGAATTCCTTAGATTTAATCAGATGTAAAATGTTCTTACTGCAGATAGTGCATATTTATGCTACTTTAAATATGGGTTAAATTTGAACATGATGCTATAGAGATATAACACACTTAATTTTTCAGTGAACATGATAATAAGTAGAACAAGGTGAGGTGTGATGAAAGAGACAAAGGGATAGATGAGGTGAGAGTCAGCAAGCTGGCATTTGTAGTGTTATTACTGCTCATTTGCAGGTGTGGTGGGACAGAGAATATGTGAGGAATACTGATGGAGGCAAACAGAAAACTGATTCACCAGCTTCCTTCTTACCATAATTCCCTCCAAAGCTAGTTCTCTTCTCCACTTTCCAGTGGGAGCATGTGTGAAAGAAAACAGCAACAGAACATACTTTATATCACATAGAAGAAATAAATAACTTGTTCACAGAAGCCACTTGAAACTGACAGCTGACATGGTGACTGCTGCACCTCTTTGGAGATCCCTCGTTTCACCAAGACCAGTAAGACTGTGTGCAAGCGCACAGGGCAGAGCACAGCAGGGCACACATATGTGCATCAGATACACAGATGTGTGTAGGCAGATGACCACAAAGTGGAGATATAGCTGCAGAGCAAAAGCCTCCATTCAGTTTGGGGTTTTTTTTGGTTTTTTTTGCTCTAGGGCAGAGTCCCAGCAGAAGTAGCATTTGGGAATGCTTAACATACTTTCAGAAGTGAACATGTACTCCTGAGAGAGTATTCCCCATCTGCTCTAGGAGAGATTTTAAACAAGAGCTTCAGAGTCCTTAAGTGTACATTTTGAAGTTACCTCACGGTACTTGTTATAGTCATTGCTGCTACCAGGCAACTCTTATTGTGATCAGCTTTTTAACCCAGATTCCACAGTCTGTCTGGTTAAATGGTTCTGTGCTACCTCCGTAGTGGAGGAATGATTAATAAAGCAGTGATGTGGCTGAGATGGTACATGGACAGCTCATGCCATTGCTATAATCAGAAACACGATTCTGCAGCCACCTAACACTGACAGAAAAAAGCTTTGATATTGCTGTGCCCTAAAGGAGAAGAAAAAAGCTAATATTCAGGATCCAATACTTGCTACCATGAAGAATGTAGTGCTTTCTGAGTCAATAGGAAATCAATCAGCAGATTACTAAAAGAAAACTTATTTTCAACCTTTGCTTTGCTCCTGACTGGTCATGTCACAAAATCACATGTAAGGCTTCAGATCACTTATGCACAAAACAGATATTATCAGAGCACATGGCTAGTTTTCTTTTTACTTCAGTCTTCAAAGTGAAAAAATAACAAACTTTTACAACCATTAACTTCTTTGCAATTTTCCTGATGAATAAGGAGTCTCCAGATTAATTTTGTTCAAAATCAATGACATGTTCATTTAATTTTGTATATTTTCTGGAAATTCAAATTTTTTGAAAACAGTCCCACAATAGACACACAGTTTTCAACACATGCAATTGAATCCACAAACAGTGTCAGTTCACCAAAATTACATTTTTGGTGAATAAAATATTTGATTGAAAAGCTTTGTAAAACTCTAATGATCATCTTTTTCCTTCTCACGGAATTCTGGGGAGTTTGATTAAAGTTTAGGAAAATATCTTGAGAATCTTTTTCTTGCAGTTGCTATATGAATGCAAGAATTTTTTTAATATGTGACTTGTGACAAAATCCCCTATATTCCTGAAACTTTGCAATAGAATGCCTCAGAGCATGAAATTTTCATGTTGTAATTTAGTTATGCCAAAATGGGAATAGTCTATGAAAAGTTTTTTTTAACCCAAAGGCAGTTCACATAGTGTAAAATAATGGTCTTGTTAGTCAAGAACAGAATCTCATGGATGTTACTACCTAGTGGCTCACCACAACACTGCAGACAAATTAATCTTTTCAAGTAAACACTCAAGGCAAAGTTTGAAATGATACGTGTTTATATATCTGTAGACAAACAATTTTTGTAGTGGTAAGTATTTCCGCCAGTACTTTCTCATGTACCATTTTAAAAATGATTTAATGTTATTTTTACTGAGCTTTTCTGTCAAAAACCAGCTTTCATCACTAGACTGGGGCCCTCTGTTCAACATTTTTAGAGCAGTCAGGGGCGAGGGTAAGGAACTCCCATGCCTGTATTAATAAATTACCATTTGCCTCTGTTCTACTATCCATTGCTCCCTTTGCAGCAACAGATCACATAGTGATAGTAAATCAGATCCAGTATGTTTTCTTAATTTTAGTTTTGGGCTAATCTATCTAATAGTAAAAACATCTGGTCTAGTTTTGCTTTAATTCTGATCTATACAGCAGGAATCTGATCATCAAGGGACCAGTGGAGTCACCCCAGGTCAAGTTCTGTACCTGCACGGAGTTAATGCAAAATCTATGTGAATAATAAGGTATTGCTTTATATTTATGTTATGCCATTTCTATAGGAGTAACACTAATAATAAAAATTTGTTATTACAGCAGATTTAGGCAATAAATTCCAGACTAGTTTTAAAAAAAACCAGCCAGACAATTATACAGTCAAGAGACAAAAGGGCTGAGCAAAATAATTTTGATGTGAAATGGGTTAGCCCCTGATATGAATTTGGCAGAGTTTATGTTACAAACAACATAGTCTTTTAAGAGTAATGTTTGTAAGAATTTTTTTTGGTAGACTCAGGGTAGACCATGCACCACGAGTATCAGTGTACCTACCATGGAAACTTCTACAAAGAAGTTATAACATTTATAATGGGAAGTTGCTTTTTGTTATGCACTTAATCTGCTTAGGTGATAATATGTAAAAAAACAATCTCTAGTCCCATGAAAAAAGTACAATAAATGGAAGAAATTCCTCACTGAAAGATATCATTTCTGCTCTCAATTGAATTTCACAGTACTTACATGTATTTTTGGAAGTATATTTCAATGTTTTGCAGAATTTTTATCAACTTTGTAGAAACTCCATTTTTTAATTGTGTGGCTCTTTCTATGCTGTCAAAACAGCTAATCTACTTTGTTTCCTTTGTCTTACAAATCTGAGAGAATCTCAGGGTCATCCTGAGGCAACATGAGAGAATATGAAATAAAATTGTTATAGCCTGGGGGTAAAAAAAAAGCCTTTCCCAAATCAACAGTATGTTAGGGGACTTCTGCTCCCTGAAGTAACATTACTGTTTATGCACTTCTGGCTTAAAGTTCTTTTTTACTTGGCCTTATGAAGAGTGCATAAACAGCAACATTGCTTTAGTCAGAAGGAATTAATTATTGAAATCAATTATTGCTTCTTTCAGACTACTGCAATCAGTCCACAATGACTTGATGTAAAAAAAATATTTGTCTTGCTTGCTGTTTTTATGAAGCAGAAGTCAAATAAATCAAAAAAGCAGGTTTCTGGCATAAGACTTCTGCATCTTCTACCCCCATAGATTTTTTTTGGGGGTTCACTGTACATAATGTTGTGTTGGCAGAGAGAGATAGTGACATAGGTTGTAGGTAGAAAACAAGTATTGGTCAGCTGCATTGTAAAATACAGTCTGTTTTTATCATACAAAAGCTGATGAAAGCAGCTTTGCTTCTGCACAGTTTTTCTTCAGCATTCAAAGACCTGAAATCTGAAATAAAATGCTCCACAGAACTCATCATCATCATGATCATCATGGCTAGGCTTCGCGAACAAAGATTTGGGAAGGGCTCTACCCACACTTGCTCTACCCACGCTTGCCACAGAACTACAGCTGGGGTAACATGCAAACACAGTGTGTATAGGGCAGAAAGCTGTGCAAGCTCTCTCACATGACACAGGATGCCCCATGCAGGAATCCAACATCTGATTTATACCAGACCAGAATCTGGCCCTTCGTTTCTTACTAAGGTCACTATTTTTCTGTCTTTGTTGTGATTAAAGGTATTTCTATATTATTTCTCTTGCCATAAAATACCTTTGAATGAAAGAGAAAATTCTTTTTCCAGCTGCATTTGCTAACACACTCATGGCAGCCATGATTTTCAAGTTTTCTCTCTAATATAGGTTATACTGCTGTCTTTGTTACCAGCTTGCTTATTTTTTAGTTCCCTAGAGTCCATGACTGTCTGATGTTATAATTTAGGCCTTACACAAAATTTTTCTGAATATCTAACTTTTCTAGAAAAGGTGACTATATATTTAGAGGCTGATCTGTGTCCTGACACCTGAACATTAACTGTCTGTGAGCAGCACATGGCTGCTTCAAAGATGAGTCATAGAGGGCAACAGCCAGAACTTCCTGCAGTTACCAAAATACCTCTGTAAGCAATATTGGTTCAGGGTTTTCAGATTCCCCTAGAACTTGAACTTGCCACGAAGGACAAGAGGTAACAGCACATATTCTGCCTCCTTGTAAAATTCAGGAGGAGCCCTGACCTCTCCTAAGCACAGGTTGCTATGTGCTGATTTAAGTACTTTGACTTCATTAAGCTTGATGCTGGAGGAAACACGTGAACACATATATATGCTGACAACAATATATATTTTTCTAATTATTGACAAAACCCACTATTCAATTTAATATTATGGCCTAGTGAGTTCAGAATTCTGAAACCTCAAATTAAGCACCACTCTCTTGAGTGGTCTAATACATAAAATTTATATTTATTTATGGGCTCCTAGTTTCATATAGGTATCAATGTGTTGATATGATGCAGTAATTGTGGATCATGTCCTTTGATAATTCAAATTAGCTTAGCTCCACTGGAGCGAGTGGTTTTATATTTTTTATAAGTACAACAGAAGATACAGCTCTCTGTATATTGCAGCTTTGACAGTTATCATATATCTGCTGCTTGATTGATAGATTGCTTAAAGGTTTCCTAAGCTGGCCACACTGTTACTGCCTACTAGGCATGCTGACAGTGCTAACTTAGATATAATACAACACATTCATGAGCTCTTGGCCTACAACAAGTGATTTGCCATGTGGAAAGATAGATTCTGTTTACACCCTTACAAAACAGGTGGATTGTTTGAAAATGTCAACTGTATAAAACATCTTAGTGTTAGTATGTGGGGCTGCTGAATCTGAATAGAACAACTTCTGCTTCACTCTGTAGGAGCTAATGTCAGATTGAGAATATTTCCTATCTAATTACAGAGTTGTAATTTAGTCTCTCCCTAAATTGTTTGATGTTTTTGTGGAGAGATCTGTGTTGGTAACACTTCTAAGTCTGAAACCAGAGTTATCTATGCTCTTAAGACATTATGTTTTATTCTATAAGCCTAAACACAGTTGAGGAAAATTGGTGACATTCCTATTTTCATTTACAGAAAATTCTATAGATGACAAAAACTTCAACTGCAAAAGGTATATTTGTTTTCTGACCAGAGGTTTTGTCAAAGAACATTGGTTCTCAAATTGATGCTAATTTTTTTTGCTTCATGCAGTATGTGAAATATATTATTCATTTAATGATACAAGAGTTAGTTTAAAAATTCAGGATTGACTGTGTCCTCTTGAGTGAAAAGCTATCACATTCGTGTGTTCTCAAATAGTCTTACATATGACTTAGTAAAGAAAACTGCATATACTTATTTTGACTATGGATATATAGATTTAATTTTCTGGTGTTGTCTACTGGCACTGGTAAGGGACAGAATTCTGGTCAGCCCTATACAAAAACACATAAATTTCTGAGAACTCAAAAATATTGTGCATGGAATACTTGGCAAGGTGCAGAAATTTTAATTTTTCAATTTTTTACATGTAATCTTTAGAAAGCGAAAAAATACCATGAAATGAAATGAACAACCAAAAATTTTCTGGTGTGTCCTAAAGAAACACAAATGCCAGAAAATTTTCACTATACTTGGAGTTAACATGAAAGCGATCTAAACCGCATTGACAAGAAGGAAGGTGAGAAATCAAATAAGGACACTGTTCATTCCTCATTCTTGCTTCTAGTAATATTCGTCTACTTAATTTGTTTTTACTTTGTTTTTCCTGCTGGCCTTTGGTCTTTTTTTAAGCAGGTATTTTTCATTTTATTTTAAAACAACCTGCTTGGTCAAAAGGGAAAGGGAATAATTTCTACGACCATATTAGAATGACTTCTACTAACTCTGGGTGAAAATTCATTTCATTATGATTTTAATTTCATAATTATTTCATGAAACCTTAAATATAACAGCCTACAAAATTTTCACTGCTTTGTTGTTCCTTACCTAAATTTTAAACTCTAATTTAAAAAAATAATTCATGAGATCTTAATGAAACCTCCTTTATTTTTGATGAATCTTGAGATTTTACCTTGTGATTAATAAAAAGAAATTATAATGATGCGTAGAAAGTTTCACCTGAGAGTACATTCCAATCCAGAGAGAGCTGCATTTTACCTGGAAGGAAGGGATTTAAATGCAAGGTCATTTTTTTATTCTTTGAATCATCACTGCTGTGATTTTAGTGTATTAATGGTCTTTGCCATTTGTGAAGTAACTGGTCTCTTAAATCAATAAGCATGCTCAGCTGTTTGCCATTAAAATCAATCAGTAGTACCCTTCTGGCTGATGTCATACCCAACTGTAAATATTAAGTAAGCTGTCACCTGGTTTTTCATCATGTTTCACCTTTCAGAAGATAGATTTCTTCTCTATCACTGACTTGTAGAAGTCTTTTTAATTATTTCTGATATTTCCCAGTGGAACCAGGATCTCTTTAGGAACAGAAATGACTGTCCACTGTATGAAAGAGAACTAAGGCATAATGTAAGATAAATGGTTTGCAATTACTGATGTTTTAAAAATTAACATAACTGAACAAATTATGACATTATGAAGAAAGACTTGAGAAATACATTTGGATATTATTGCATGTTGTTTAGATATTAGCCAGTAGAATTGCCTAATATCTCCATGCTTGTGTTTGGAAAATATGAAGGTCAGTTATGTCTAGATATGATTTATTTATATTGGGATTCAATTTGGAAAAATCTCATAAATGCACTTTCATGATTGTCTAATTGCTGTGTATACGAGACAAATGAGACAAATTCTGCTTCATTTATTTCATGATAAATGCAGAGAAATTAAAATTATTTCAGAGGAATTGATTTTCAACTCTAATGCCCAGAGGAGCTCCTCATTGCTTACACAAAGAAGAAAAGAACAAAGATATTAAAATTAGCACGTGTGGGACTTAATCCTCTCACTTTGACAGAGGGAAATGCAAATTATATGTGAGATAAAATAGACATATGAAGGCACGCTTTTCTTGAAGACAGCAGAAAATGAGAGAGCTATTACTCTTGCTAGGGCTGGTGTAGTGGGTGGGATGATTTGGATTCCGGTGGGGCAAAACCTTGTGAAGAGAGAGGCCCATGTTTAGCCTTATCCACTTTTTGAGTTGCATTAGCAAACTTTAGGCTCAATGAGTGTCATGCAGGATTCCAGCTTTATCCTGGCTTTAGGTAGTCTTTTATCCCCAGTGTTCGTTAAATGAGTTCCTCTGTTGGACTAAATGAGATGCAGTTCTCCAAACTGAAGTCACAATGCTTTAAACACATTCATACTAAAGCATGATTTGCTGCAGATTTGCATTTCAGGTTTGAGGGTTTTTACCAGCATAGTTCCTAAGGACTTTATATTCTGTATGAAGCCTTGTATATGATTCTTTTAATTTTCAGTTGCAGCAAACTTGGTGTTTGAATAAGATGTCAGAAATAATTAGACTCTCCAATAGGAAAATTATAGTTAATCTATTTATTATCTTCATTGCTATGATACAAAAGGATCCCAAATAAATGAATTTGAATGACATGTAATTTGATTTGGTTTAACACCTCAGGGTAGCATTTTTATCTCCTTTAATGACTCTGACATTTCTACATGTACATCTCCTCAAACTCCAAAACACTTGACTGTCTTTACAGGCTGATTGCAAAATCTTTATACCATGATCGTTAGATACACAGAATCATAGGTTTGGGTTGGAAGGGACCTCAAAGACTGCCTAGTGCCACCCCTCTGCCATGGACAGGGACACCTTCCGCTAGACCAGGTTACTCAAATCCCCATCCAACCTGCCCTTGAACACTTTCAGGAATGGGGTATCCACCACATCTCTGAGCAACCAGTTCCAGCACTTCACCACACTCACTGTGAAGAATTTCTTCCTAATATCTAATGTAAACCTACCCTCTTTTACTCTAAGGCCACTACCCCTTGTCCCTAGATGCCTTTGGAAAAATTTCCTCTCCAGCCTTCCTGTTGCTCTCTTTAGGTACTGAAACGCTGCTATAAAGTCTCCCCGAGGCCTTCTCTTTTCCAGGTTCACCAACGTCAACTCTGATCACCTTTGTACTATACCAGGCAGTTATTTCTGAAATGAAGCATCATTCAAAAAGTGACTCACTTACAGCTCCAAACTGAAAATAAGTTACATATCTGATTGAAACATTATTGGAATCTTACGTCACCTGACTGCAAATGTCCAGCTGGAATTTTTCTACAGGGAACCTTGTCAAAATTGCCATAGGAAATTTTTCCTAACCCGTCTTTTTGAGTCTCACCAGAGGAACTGAAATTTCTGGAAAGCACAGCACCCTATTTTACTTTGCTAGAGGACTGACACAGTACAGACTTTATGATAGAAATGGCAAAAAACCAAATCTCTAAAAAGCTTGGGAAAAAAGCTGAGCACTTGTGTTACTTGGGTTATGAACTAACTGAAAATTCAAATGGAAAGGAGTTAGAACTCTTGCTTAGCTATAACATTTGTGTTCTCTCCACTTGACTTTGCATTTTGGAACTTTCTAAAAATACCAGTGGCAGAAGTACAGTCCAAACTTACACATTGCAAATGTAGTTTTATGCTGCTGAGGAGTAGATGATGGTTTCTGGCTTTCCTCAAAGCTCATAGGAAGTAGTTCCCTGATGTCACAGAAGTTATTCAGGAGATTTTAGCCTCTTTCTTCAATGACATTCCTTGCAAAGGCTGCAGAATCTTCCATATTTTAAAGACAGCAATGCTCAGTTTTCATTGTAGCAGCTATGGTGGAAGCACAGTTCCAAGCTATTCAACAGGGCTTCTCATTTTGCTTCACCTTGTTGTTGCACTAAAAGCTAATCTTGACCAGCTCTTTGCCTTGCTCTTTCCTTTTACTCTAATTTTCCCAGAAGGATTTAATTTTTTTCAGCTAATTAAAATGAAACCAAAACTGAATTGTCTTTCTGAAATGGCACTGTGATTTATTATCGTCTTCAACTGGAGCTTCCTAGGTAATTCTATGGCAAATAGTGCTTGCATGCAAAGAGATAGCTGTCTCTGGGGAAACTTTACATAGATAAGACATATTCCTTGGACATGTTTCTCTTGAGACTAAGGTACATGAAGAAATTCATTACCTGGGTTATGTGATGGGTCATATTGATGATTCTATTTAAGTCAAATCACCCCATAGACTTCATAACAAATTCCATTTCAAATGTAATTTTAAAAATTATTTCTCACTGAGCCATGTTTAAGTTACGTTACCACTTGCTCAAAAGCTCAATTCAATACACTGTAATACAGTTTGCTGTATTTTGTCAACAGAGGTTATCTTTCATGAAAAATTGGTCCTTGCCAAGCCTCTCAAGTCCTGAGTGAGCTTCCTTCTAAACTACGCTAACAAGGAACAGAAATATATATATTAATTTGCAATTATTATTGTTACCCACTCCGCTTTAAAGAACACCTGTATGGGATTTTAAGGCATATAATTTGTTTTTACATTTCACGTGTTTCATATTTTTTTTTGTTTGATCTTGTTTAGTTTATTATCTGCATTGTAATTGTTTTGGGTTTTTTTTCAATCACAATATATATTCTGTTTTATTGTATAGTTTAATTTTCTCTGGTCTTGATGAATGGTTTCAACTACTTAAAGGTTTTATTCTGTTTTGTAATTTATTGGGTCTTTTCTTTTTTGTTTTGGTTTGGGTTTTTCTACTACTGTGTCCTTCTTCCTCAGTTCTTTTAATTCACTCGCAATTACTTTATTTATTTGTTATTAATTAATTATTTTCTTTCCTTAGGGAACAACTGCTTTCGAGGAATCACAACTCATATTAACAGTGGATTGCCCATTGTTATTAAAATCAATCTGCAATCCTTGTTACAGTAATCTCAACTAGAAATACTGGAACACTGTTTAGGCATAATTTTTGTTCCTGACATGAAAAAGAAATTTATGCTCTTTCTTTTCTATAACTAGTAGAACTGGGAAAAGAATAAACTTTACTTTCATCATTACAATCTGAGGTTACTAATAAATTTATAAGTTAGTCCTGATAGATTGCAAAGAAGAAAAAAAATAACAGAACTTTTAAAATGGTAGTGTAAAGGCTTGATCTTGCTTTAATCACTCCTTGAGTGCAGTGGTCTCAGACCAGACAGAAACACCCATCAACCATTGTGCATATGATATCAGAATCCCAGATTTTCTGAGGTTATTCAAGATATATACTTATTACATCAAAATAAGTTCTTCTCTTAGGATTTGTTTAATTTTGTTTCATTTACTTTATGATAGCATACAGTCTCTGCAAGTATTATGGTTTACTGTGTTAAGGCACTGAGACAATTTTTGGCCTGATACATGAACCTTGTCAAGACACAAACACTTTCTATCTTCAGGTTGTCTATTTGTACTGAATATACAAGTTGATTAATAAATGTTTGTTTGAATATTTTGTGTATATTTGCAGTTTTAATAAATGATAATAAACAAGTCTTCAGTCACCACATTTATTTAACCCAAATGTGGTTTCATATCTTTAAGATGTTTTGATGAACAATATATAATCCTTACATAACCACAAAAAAATTGACCATTGGACTGAGTTAGATACTAACCCCTTTATAAAAACAAGTGTTTAGGCTGGCCTTAAAGGCTTCCCTGAGCAACTCTTTCCAGAGTGTTATTCATTACTTGTCACTAAAGTGTTTCTCAATCACTGTACTCAACAAACATAAGACGATTGGTCTTTGTTTACAAAAAAAAAAAAATTTCTTAAAAGTGTCTCCTTCCCTCCCCCCCATCCCACCCCTCCAGTGAATAGAATATCAGACATCAAAAATATTTTGGAATTCCAGCCAACTGTGCCATATTATTTCCTTAGACTGTGTTAACTTGTGAGTAACTATGAACTTACATTCTCTTGATTCATGTCTGCATAAATGAATGATATGTCAATTGTTAAAATACATGTTGAGTTTTATGAATCTTGGTAAATTTAGTTTTTTCTGCTTTCAGCTTTATTGTGCTTTCTTGATTTCACATTACTGAACCTGATTTATCAAAACTATTTCTGTACATGTGTTCTATTTCTTATAGAGCAAAAAAGGCAGCATAAGATCAGACCAATCCAGCTAAGAACAGTCTCAGACAGCAGTCAGGAGCCAGTGCTTAAGAAAAGACTCTATGCTCAGGCAAGTACAGTGTGGCATCACTTCTCCATTTCAGGCAATTAGGATCAACAAACCAGTGGGTGTACTCTGATCAATAAAATTTAGTAGATCCTATTATTCAGAAACACCACAAGTGAATAAAACATGATATGCACACATTTCATAATACTTGTTTTAAACATGCTGCTGGTTATTTAACTGGTCCCTTGTACCTCTTTTATTATATATATATTAACATGTTTACATATATAAGAATTGTCATTCTTTTGATTTTGTGAAGATTCCTCATCTGCCTAGTTTCTCACTATGTAAAAACATAGGTCTCATCAAGCACTCTTTAATGTTGTGGTGGTTTTTTGTTTGTTTGGTTTTTTTTTTCCCCCTAGTAGTAATGTATCTCTCTTGATACTGGGTACCAAAACTGCTCACACTCTTCAAGTGAAGTAGGTGTTTAAATACTCTGAAGTTTCATGCTGTAGCCCACATGCACTTACTCATTATATATAAAGGCAATGGAGTTAGAGATTAATGATTTGCAGCAGTTTAAATTTATTAAGAGCTTAAAGGAGGATCTTATTGAAACCAAAAGCTATCAAGTTATGTCATGATAAATGCTATATTCACTCGATGCTCTTATATGAATTAAGTCTACCTTGTTGACTTGCATGTTTGAAGTTAAGTCGAAAATAAGTGCTTTGTTGGACTGAGTCCCAGAAATCTGCCTCCTTGAAATAGTCCATAGAGTTTCATCTGGAAAAGTTCACTGCTAGTTCAGAAGTAACCTATACTTTTCAGTGAAACTCTGCTTACTCAAAATATTTTTTTCAGCAATTTCTCAGATATTATTTCCTTAACAGTCCTGCCACTGTTATGTTTTTTCTACTAGAAACCCTACCTAGTTATAGATGACATCTTACTTTTGCTCTTTCAAGCTGCAAACCATTATTTCCTTTGTCATCCATTATAGTAATTTAAATAAACACTTTAAAAAATTCGTAGTTTAATTTAATGTTTAGAATTTAAAATAATTTTCTTTCACAAATACAGATCTCCGCATGCTTTTACTTCTAATTTTCCTTTCTGTGCTGTGTATAATATCCTTTACCCTCTAATTGTCTTTTTGGGAAAAGAATATTTTTTAAATGTCTGAAACCAAGATTTTTTCTGTCTAATCTTCAGGGTTAAAAAAGTGCAAAGCACTTGTTGCTGCAGGTTTTATAGATCACCTGCCTGATACAGTACAGAGTATTTCTCCCTACAGATCTAACTGATATATGTTAGGAGAAAACAGGGGCTAACCTAAAGATGTTCTTTCTCATTACTGCTGATACGTTTGAAACTACACAAGGAATAATGTACCTGGTAAATCTAAAGACTGATACAGTTTTCTCTTTCAATGAGATATAGTGAAGTAACAAATCAACTTTTTAGGGTTAGAAGCCTCTTGAGCTTTCTTTTTTTAATCAGATTATTGATTTTCTCACAACATTCATTGTCTACAACTTGATCACTGCCACTTTCCACCTTCATACAATACGATGCATTGCAGCCTGAATGAAATATCTTGAAGTTCACAGAACTCTAGGTAAAAATAGAAATCTTACAATATTTTTTGTCAGTGAAAAACCACTCCTGTAAAACAAGGGATGTTGTAAAATATGTGTTGTATTTTACCACTGTATGCCATGAATACATTGATTAAGATGTTTAGTCATCTTGTGACTGGTACACAAATGTTACCAGGTGTACTCTATTGAGGCTCAAGCTAGCAGTGATGAACAAGAATATTATGGAGTGTTATGTAAAAGCTCTCAGCCATGCTGTGTTTCTCCTATAAGAGTAGAAAATTTATTAATTGTAATCAGTACCAATAAAGCCTTCTCTCCTCTGTAGAGCAAACAGAGTTTAAGTCTTGATTCAGAGACTTCATACAAAATATTTTGAAATAACATTACCAAACTTAGTGACAGAGTCAATATTTTTAAATTAAGATATATGGACTAACACCACTCTCTGCAATCAGATCCTCCATAGTTTGGTGCAGTTGTCTATTTTGCCTTTGCTGGCTCATGATATTCTTCTGACATCCTGATATTCACCTGAAGTATCTTAAAAAGAAAACTACCTCTTTCTTAAACTATGAGGATAAAGAAGGCAGCACTACAGAAGTTTTAAGCACTGTAGTGTACAGCTGTGGAAATGTCATTCAGTTCCAAAAACCCTCAGGAAATGCTGCTTTTAGATTTTCTTTAAGATCAAAAGGTGTTCCTCAAAATACTTAGAATCAATTTCAACTTAATGAAAAAAGGAAAGAAAAACATACATGCACGCAAAAGTTTCAAGTTCTGCAATGACTCTAGAAAAATCCTAGTCCTTGTTTCTATACATTATCTCTTTTCTATTAATTGTATTTTCTTCAGATCTGCTTTACTTGATAAAATTGAAGTCATAAACAATGATATATTTAGAAGCAGAGGGTAACACTAGGGAGAAGAAAGGAATCTATTTGTCCCTGTGCAAGTCCTACACCAGCAGCTAATTTTCACTTGCAAAAGTATGAATCTCTTCAAGAAAGGAAAAAAGAAGACCCTGAGGCAAACAAAAGGAACTATTCTTGTAAAATTTTAAAATATGTATGCAATCAGAGGGAAGTCTAAGATTAAGTGGAAACATGCTATTGATGTGCTGCTGAAGCCAGGATTAGATTGGTACAATCACTTGGTCTGAAAGCCGAAGTTATTAGTTAGGCAATGAAATTAGAGTACTGAGACATTTTCTGGAGATTAATAACTGATTGGTATCATCTAATGACCATTAATGCAGGAAAAAGGAAACCCAGACAGTTACCAGCCCTCCAGATACTTCTTACAATAGTGTTACTCTGTTGTTCTAAGATGAAAAGAAGACAAGAAATTATTTTCCTGTTGATATTTCTCATGTGTTTTGTAAAAATAGATTAAAATTTGTAATAACGCCAAGGGTTTGAAAAAAAAAATAAAATTCATGTTTCAGATGAAACACACGTTTAAATGTAATCTAGGTTTTGAGGCCTTATTTTCAGAAAGTCTGATCTTGTATATGTAGATGGTGTCCTCATTTTAGCTAGGGTAAGATTAATTTCTTCTCAGTAGCTCTTACAGTGCTGTATTTTGGATTTGAAATGAGAATGGTGTTGATAACACACTGATGTTTTGGTTTTTGCTGTCATGTTTATCCTAAATCAAAGAAAAAAAGTCTTTTCCTTTGTCTTTTTCCCTTGCCAGTGAGTGGCAACATAGCTGAGACAGGTCACCTGAGCTTTCAAAGGGATATTCCACACCATAGAACATCATGTCCAGGAAATAAACTGGAGAGAGTTACGCAGAAGAAGGGGTCAAGCTGGATTCAGAAAGGGGGGAGGTCTGGCATCAGTCAGTGGGTGGTGAGCTATTGCAGTGTGCCTCACTTGTTTCCTTTTTGTTATCATTATTGTAATTTGCCATAAGTATAGTATTTTACTTTATTTTCAATTATTAAACCGTTCTTAACATAGAAGTTTTACTTCTGTTCTCCCCATTCCACTGGTGTGGGGTGAGGAGGAGGGGAGAGAGACCAGGTGGTAAGAGAGCAGCTGCGTGGTGCTTAATTCCCATCTGGGCTTAAACCATGACAGCCCTTTTTGGCACCCAATGTGGGGAGAACTGAAGGGGTGAGATAAGGACAGATCTGCCCACAGTGTGTAGAAAGGAAATTTAAAAGTCCTGAGGATGACATGGGAAGTGCATGTGAGGATAGTAATACACCTTAGGACTTATATTTTTGGTCAATTTATTTTGTTTTTCACTTAGAGTTTCAAATTATGTAATTCAGTTCTTTCAGGATCTTTCTTAATTAACTGCTACTCTAGAAATTAATCAAATATTATCTATATAACCTTGGAGCATCTTAGTCACTTTATAGCACTAAAGAGTACAGATGTAGAATGCAAAAAGGTTGAATAGGTATCATGAGTTAGGATAATTCAGATAAGTACTGACATGTTAGAGCCATTATAACCATAAAGTTTATAAGGAAAAAAAAATCTCTGGTAGGTAAAAATAGATGTTTAGAGATCTTTGGGCACATCAGTTGGGCACCTTTATTATGAAGCAATGGAGAATCAGTACATGGTAATGAGATTCCTAGAAGACAGAAAGTGCCAATTTACACAGGGAAAAGAGGAAGATGAAAGGGAGGCGTAGTCTATTGAAAAAAATTCACATGCATTAAAACAAAGAATATAGAGGGACTGTCAGCCTGCACTGATCAGCTTAGACAGATAGAAATTAATTATATTTTGTTTAAGATTCTGCTTCTGCTACCTTGGTCCATTTTAAAAAGACATTAGAAGATTTTTCAAACTGGCTTTCCAATTACCTTGGATGGCAGGCAAAGTGCTTTGAAACAGAATTTGTTTTAAACTGGTAAATGCAACCAATTCTGACTGACAGTATTTTCATAATTCATAGCACGGTATTAGTGGTCAACGTAATCCTAAGGGGTGCACCAAAAGATTTCTTTTCTTTCAAAGATCAGGAAGATGGAGATATCAGAGAAAAACTGCAAAACATTATTTAAGGCAGACTGGATGAAGAAGTAGAAAAGAGGAAAGGGCTTGTCCAAGAGGAAAAAACTTTGCTAGCAAAATTACATATGAGCCCTTCCAATCAACAAGATAATGTACCTGGGAAATAAACCTCTTCTGACATTGGAAAATGTACCATCCTGAGGTTGTCTATTGGACCACTTGGTATGTGTGGCACCCAGTAAGTGTAAATCATCTGTCAGAATTGCTAGGCAACAGATCCCAGCCTTTGGGGTGACTGTGCAGGGAATGATAGTTTAATGCTTTCATTGTTTTTTCATTGGCTAAATGACTTGTACTTTTTAGCTTGTAGGAAAGCTATATAGGTGGCCTAAAATGAAATAAAATGTTTCTGCTTCAGCCATTTTGATAAGTTTTTGACTTAATTTAATTCTCAGTAGGCTTATGTTCTCAAATAAAGCTCCATAAATGTAACAACACCGATTCCTTGAAATTCATGATGTTCCCTGAGAATGAAGTCAGTAGAAAAACTCACCAAATACAAGAAATATTGAAGGGAAATTTCTTCAAAAAGTTTTCAGAAAACTTGAAAGTAACAGAGGAACAGATAGCTGACTAGTTTTTTACATGACAGATTTTAATATATATATATATTTGTATTAAGTACATATGGTGTGATTTGTTGATAAGCTGTGTTGCTGTCACTGCCACCTCTTCCTCAGCAAAAAGGGCAACGGTATTTTGAGGGGGAGGATATCATGTTTGTGTCACTTTAGATGCATATTCTGCAAACTCTAGCTGCAGGAATAACCCATGCTATCTTTAAATTTCCTCAGGTTATTTTTTAAGAAGTAAAAAGCCGAAACATAGATCATATCACAGTATTGCACTCAATTCAGCAGTTGCCAATATGTTGCAGCTTTTTCCACTTTGGTGGCAAATACGCTATCCATAGAAAAAAATTGCTAGAGGTTAGGGAACATAATTACAATGTTCCATACAGGTGTCATAAACTATATGAATTCTCCATTGCTTTATTAGTCAAAAGAAAGCACCTATCCAGCTGACATTTATTGACACCAGTTTTTCTTCATTGTTTACAAGTATGTGATTACTAAATAACTGAAGTCACAAGCATATTAAAAAAAATAAATATGTATTTTGGTGATCCTTTGATAAACAAGATCAACAGCACCTTGAAAGAATGCTCATTCTTTCATTCCCTGAAGAAATACCATCTTTCTTCTTAATTCTTCTTAGTTAGATTGTAAAGAAAATTATGTATATGGCGATACTGCTAGTTTTCCTGTAATCATTCATAAACTGATAAATAATCACTACTTACAAGAAGACGTAGAACAGAAAAAATATAGAACATCATCACTAACCGCAAGTTTTCAGAAATCACAAATAAATTTCCAACCTTTTGAGAATCAGAGGATTTCACAAAAATAACATAATGGTATTAGATCTGTGATGCATATATGCTTTTAAAATTTTCAGAAGTGTCAGGTAAAATTCTTAGTCAACTACATATTTGTCCATTACCTCTTGGACTCCACTTACTCTTTTGTATTTTTCAGAGAAATCAATATAACTTCTCCATACTTCTCCTCTCTTACAGTTGTGCAGTATCCAGCAGTTACTCCCAGTTTCCTCTCACACATGCTTTCACTTGTGCACCCTGTTTTGTATTCTGCTTGCCTTTGCCATCAGTCCTGCCGTACACTGCACTTTATCCCTAGATTCCTTTACACACTGCAACTTTAATTAGAGTAATCTTAATTCCCCTCAGCCTTTTCCCTCTGGATCCTGCTTCCTTATACATTTCTTAGTGCTTTTCATTCCTCTACTTTTCTTCCCCTTCCATTTCTCAGTTTCAAAGCCGTGAGTGGCCATGATGTCTGACCTTTACCCAGCTCTTATCCTGACGGAAACAGTACTAAGAAACTCATAGCTTCTATCTCCCAAGCTACAAGAAAGTGGGTTATTAATGCAGTAACACTGTTAATACTAAATTAGAAAGACATTTACTAGCATTCTGTGGGCAACTTCATAACAGTCTAATGTTTACACCAACCTCTTCATGTGTGAGTTTCATGAAGAGGAAAGTAGTAACGTAGCCTTATTTCAAGTCTTGAAAGAATGAAATTTGAATTAATATATTCACTGAAATTGAATATGGGAACATAGAACTGCATCTGGTGACAAAACAATAGTGAGATTTAACAAGACTCATTTCATCCCTTTTAAATATAATTCCTGGCAAATGCAATCATTATTTCCCATGTCTTTGGCTTAAAATGGTGCCTTACAATGTTGAATGTAGCTGGATTACCAACACTGATTTATGTTTATGAACTTAATGTTATATAGTAAAAAACACAAGAAAGGGACACACATTTAAGCAGTTAATTAAATCTTTAAGTATGAGGAAATCTAGATTTTCAGTCTTGCCTAAGACAATTGTGATGGGTTGTTTCTTGTAGGCCTTCCTTAGTAACCAGGGTCAAAATCTAGGAAGTATTCCATCCCATCTCTTTACGTAATCAGGTGTATATAAGCCGAAGGGGGAGGTGTTCTTGTTCTCTTTTGCTTTCTTTTCCTTCACGGGCTAGCACACTGACAGGCTCTCAGTGTTTAGGTCTAGCTTATCTGTGTTTAATATATGTAAATATATATATATTTCTTCAATTTTCTCTTGCTGCTTTTTGCCGTTTTGGGAGAGGGAGGGGGAATCTTTCTCGTGAGGTTTGGCCGTTGGCAAAGAGCCAACCCAAACTTTCACAACAATCTGTAGATTCTTCTACCATGAGATGAAACAAGCCTCTTCATTTGTTGATTTTGTAACTTTTTTAAAGGTGGCAACTAGTGTCAAATGAAAATCGAAACTAGTGAGAGTTGCTCCTCCATTTTTCCACTGTACTACAGGAGTTAACACAAAAGTAATGAGTCCTCTTTTCTCTGAACAGCTAGCAAATATTTCAGTTTAAAATTTCACAAAGAGAATACAGTGAGTGTTTAGAAAACTAGATGTAGTTTATAATGTGATGCATTATGGTTGTTAAATCAGTAGCTGTCACCAAATATACTATGAAAGAAACTCCAAGAATAACTAACAGGAAGGTAGTTCATACTTATATACAGTTTTCTTTGCAGCTAGCAAAAGAAATAATAATAAAAAAAAATGAATCACAGTGAATTGAATATAATAAATATTGATTTTTGTGCAAGCTAGGTAGATTTTTTTCTAAATAAAAATAAAAAAGAAATAGCTACAGAACTTACAAAAATTTGAAAAAACAAAAATGTTTTAGTAAATAAAGCTGAGTGTTCTTTAAAAAAGTAATTCACAATACTAATTACGAGTTCAGCGCTAAGTAAACAAGGCATTTTGTGACAAGAAAACGTGGTTTAGACTTTTGTCTTTCCCCATTTAAAAGAATTACTTTACATTTACACAGCTAGAGAGAATTTTTGGATCTAGGGATTAGCAATCAGGTTCAGATTGTTATTATTTTACCAAAAGAATATCAGTATATTCCTCTAAACTTGCCTGTTTCATTGTGCAGTATTCTGATAAAAACTGAAATTGGCATTTCTTGTCACCCTGTTCTTATTTCACCTAGTAATATTTGCTCTTGCTGAAAGGCAGCATAGCTTAATTAGTAAAGCACTAGGCCAATCACTGACCAGAATCTTGCTCCATTATTTAGTCTTATCACCTTCAACTGTGCAAGATGATGAATGGCATATTTGTACTGTGCTACAGTGCAAGCATTGAAGATTGTTAGAAATTCCATATACAGTATTAGAAACAACCATGTTGTCTTGTAGCTTATACAGTTGTTTAACATAAAATGAATTGACTTACACAGGAAGAAAAAGCCATCCAAGTTAAGTATCTCTTTACTAGAGTCCTTTCACATACAGAAATATCTCCATTTATCTGAACACTGTAAGAAGTAGCTATAACTTATTTGCTTTCTTATGGTTTTTAAGAGAAACTCATACCTACCTCTTGGGCTTTCTAGGACTTTTTGATTTCTTTCTCAGGTAGGCAAAAGTTGTAATTAGTCACTTTCCCAGTTCCTGCACTTACAGTTGCTCCAGAGTGAAACCTCCTAATTGGTACATATTAGCTCCTGATTCTTTCGACATTCAGGGAGAGGCTTCTGTTGTCTCTGTCCCTTACTTCATAAAGTTGTACTGACCTTGGCTGTAGTGGCCCTATCCCTGGAAACATTCAAGGTCAAGTTGCTCCAGGGTCTGAGCAACACAATGTGGTTGAAGAGGTCACTGCTCCTTTCAGGAGGATTGGACTGGATAACATTCAAAGGTCCCTTTCAGCCCAAACAGTGCTATGATTCTATGATAAACGAACTTTTTCTTTTTTTCAAGGTCTGTCATGGCTTTTGTATCAAAGACATACTTCATGACCACTATTAAAACCATCTTCCACAACTATAACAATCTTTCTTCTCAATATTGCTAAAAACACTGAACATTTTCCTAGAACCTCCAACACATTACTGTCATCAGAAAGGCTAAGATAGTGTGCCAAGGAAATGATGGACAGAAACAACAGCACACTTCCCTTGGTTTGAATGCTGTTCCAGTGTCTACTGAAAATCACAGCCACTTCTGAAGCCCAGAATCCAGTTTTGAGAAGCGTCATGAAAATTTTTAAATTGTTTTTGAAAGTGCCTTACCAATGAAGATTAGTGAGGTCAATCTAATTAGCTTATCAAACTAAATGGTTAAAAGTGACTTGATGACCATAATTTAGCTATAAAAAAAAATAAATCTACATGGTAAGTAGAAACTTAACATGACCTCACTTGAACATGGTAAACAGGTATAAAACAAGCTAACTTATCTAATTTTGACTTAAATTTCAGCTGATAAGAAATCACATCTAACCAGAGTAGTTACTCATGGGAATTTTTTGTCAAAGTGGAGTCTTCACCACAGTATTTTAACCATGGTAGGATGTTTTTCTCTATATATTTCATCCTAATTTATGCAGTAATTAATTCAAGAAGAACCTAAATCCCATATTATGCTGGAGGAAAAATCAGATGATCTTAATATCGCTCTCTGGCTTTCAGGATATGTTACCTAATTAACAGTTATCCTGAAGCTGCGAAGAGTCTAAACACTTGCTTCCCTTAACAGCAGTTATACTAATTTCCCTTTTGAGTGCACATTAGGTTTTTCAAGTAGTTTTCATTATAAGCATAGATATCTAAAATGCACACTAGGGTTAATCTGTCCTCATGCTTGCAAAGGATTAGTTTGAGATTGTGCAAGCCCAAGCAAGGCAATTATTTGCCTCTTTTACAACAGAGATAAAGACAACAGCAATTGGAGCAGCTGCTAGGTGTATTTCAGAAAAAGCCAAAGAGGTTAGGTGCATGAAAAAATAAATAACTTTTTCTAATGTTTTTAATGTTCTAATTTTTCCTTTTACTGACATTATTCCATAACATGTTTCACATGTCCTAAATAGGTCACCTTTCTTTTCATTAAATCATTCTTGCCTTGGTAGTTTTAACCTTAAAACAAAGTCACAAGAAAGTTTTTTTTTTCCCTTTCTTTCAGTTTTTTTCCTTTTGTTTATCTTACTTCACACTGTCAAACAGTGCTTTCCATTCATGTTTGGATAGTGAGTGCTCAAAATGGTCATACTAATTAAGAAATGTTTCCATTCCAATCTTGTGTTGAGTATCTCTTTCTGGGAAAACACTGAGCATCACAAAGCAACTTCTGGTCTTTTTTTTTTTTTTTTTAAACTGGGCTACCCTTAGAAAAGCAAAAGTTATTCTAACATCAAAAATTAAATGGGAATTCTATGCATTTATAGCAATCCAATACAATTGAAATGTAGTTTTCCAATAACCATGAGCAGATATTTAGGAAGAAATTTGTTCTAGGCAAAGCAGTGCATCACAATTAACTTTCAAAATATCTTTTATCTGAAACAATAGTAGAAAAGTCATCACTGAATTGTTAGGGTTAGAAGGGACGTCTGGAGATCACTTAGTCCAATCCCCCTGTGAGGGCAGCATCACTTAGAGCAAGTCACACAGGAATGTGTCCAGATGGGTTTTGAACGTCTCCAGAGAGGGACATTACATGACCTCCCTGAGCAGCCTGTTCCAGTGCTCTGCCACCCTCAGTGCAAAGTAGTTCTGCCTCATATTGAGGTGAAACTTCTTCTGTTTGATTTTGTGGCCTTTCCTCCTCATCCTGTTGCTGTGCACCACTGAAAAAAGTCTGGCACCATGCTCTTGGAGCCTGCCTTTGAAATATTAATGTACATTAATGAGAAGATATTTCTGGCTTTTAATATATTTATGGTTTGAATTCTTTGTGATATACAAAGGAGGGTCACAGGTATTTATTTCATCTAGTAATGTTTCCTGGTTTTACATTCAGGACCAAAGCAATGTTGTCTAGTCCCTCCCATTTCATGGAGATCAAAGAAAGAAGTGAAGGTTCTTTTAGAAGTAATGACAACTCCACTGAATTCCATGGGCCTAGCTTTTTTTCTTCCAGCTGTCTTCATGTAAAGTGCTTACTCTCCGAATTTTGTTGATAAAAACCATGGTGGAAAGAGGTAGGATAGAAAAACCAAAGATTCTCAAGTGGTTTTCTTACTTTTCCTACATATAAATTATGACAAAATACATTTTATGCAGAGATATAAAAACAGGACTAACATTTTTACTTGCAAGTCTTATAACATGTATTCTTTCTGCATGTGATGGTTTGTGCATTTGCTCAATGTTCTTTTGGCAACAGTCTGATAGAAAGTACATTGCAGCCGATGAGATTCTTTTCCACAAGTTTCAAAAGGTACTTCAGAAAACAACTTCTAGAAAACTATTAGATACAGAAAATAGTGATAATGGGTTGGAGGGTGAGGAGGAAAGGGTATTTAACTCCTATATGGAAAATATATATACCTAGAGAGAGAGTCACTATTCACCATTTTTACCAACAATGCTACACAGCTCTTGTTTTAATGTAGAAGATTGATTTGAAAGAAGCTATACGTTAATCCAGCCCTCATGAGTGTTCAGTATTTTATCCCTGATACAACTTTGCTGAAATAAAAATCAGGCAGCATGCAGAGTTGCGTCTGTGACATTTGTGAACTTTATTCTCAATGTTAAACAAGAGTTTTCTCATCAGAATGCAACAACTGTTTGATGTAATTTTTCTTTTTGAAAGCTTACTTTTATGATGGTAGTGTCTGGCTAGATAATCCTTGAGTGTGGCAACAGTGCTTGGTTGCTGAAGGACAAGGAGTGAGAAAAGGCTGCAGTGCACAACTAATGCATGTTATGGTTTTTCTAAATAGATATATATCATACACTGAAGTGTCACAGAATGAGTAACACACATGCCTTTCATATCCAGTCAAACTTTAAGAGAATGAAATATGTTTGCTAGTATCAACTCACCCCAGTAGACAGTAATCCACATCACAAGAAACACTTAATTGAGTCCATTTGGCAGTTGCGGCTCAGCAGGGGCCTTGTAACAAAATAACATGTAATAACATATCTCTCATCCCTAGAGTGAGTGTCCCTGCAAGTCAAGGTTGGGGTCATTTCAAGGCCAAGGTCAGGTAGCTTATGTTGTAGTTACTATTGCCACATCAAATTACACCTTTCTTTTTTCCTTTTTTTTTTTTTAATTGACAAAATTCATTTTATAGACTATATTCTAGCTTTTTACTCTATTGAACACTTCTTTGTTACATCTGCCTGCAAAATCCCTGCAATATTAGAGCATATTATCACTCAAAAAAAGATTTCGTATGTGTTATTTACTAAATTAACCTTAATGAAAGAGTCTATGATTTTTTTGTAAACTACTACAAAAATACTTTTCCTGTCAGCAAAGAGAATTGTTATAAATTAAGACATCGGAGTACCTAGATGGTACTAAATACCTGGCAAGAATTGCTGAACAACTTGTGGGGATATAAAGAAAAGGTAGTGAAAAAAAAAACCAAAAAACTTTAGATTTCCACTCTATGATACTATTGTATAGTAATAAAATATTCTTATGAAAATGTAATTAGTAAGAAAAATGTTTTATTATTGTCTTTAATGAAACAAAATATATAAAATATTTCAAGAAAGTAGTGTGGGAATCAGCAAATTAAAATGAAAATTATATGGTAAAGTGTCTGTTCATAGTCTTGCCCAGATGACACCTTGTAATTGAGATTTTTATGTCAGTATAAGCGTTCAGAATGTCAGCTAACCTGAGGGATTATGCATATGCATATAGAAACCACAAATGAGGCACTTTACTCTGCATTTCTCCATAAAAGGTTCTTCATAAAATTTCTTCATAAAGGTTGGACCAGATGACCCTTCAAGGCCCCTTCCAATCAGTGCTTTTCAGTCATTCTAAGGTAAGAAATCAGACAAGATCCTTATAATTTGTGGAATTACAAGAAAAAGAGAAACATAATCTGATCTCCCCTGGGAGCATATATAGATCTTATGAGAGATGGATCTTAGATTTAAAAGATGACAATTATGTACATAAAAGTAAAATAGTATCAATTAACTGCTTAGCTGTATATATATTACTTAATTTTGCCATGCAGAATTTGACTCTAGCAGAGTGGTTTAAAATGCATAGTTGTGAATGACACTGAGGCACATTACAAATACAGATATTAAGATATTTTGAATGTTTGTTTGGGTCCTACATGCCTGTATCAGAAGAAAAAAATTCAATAGTGATTATTATTTCTGATGTATAACAGGTCCAGTTTCAGTAAAGCAAGCAAGAGCAATATCTCTCAAAGAGCTTTGCTTTCTGATTCTGCAGTTTCCTAAAGCTTCTGATGTCACACCAAGTGTGCTTCCTTTTTGAAAGAAATCAAACTGATCAACAATTGACAAGTGAAAAAAGAAACTCTCTTCAACAGAGCATTTTTAAAAATCGGAGTTTATAGTAAAGAACTCAATTCATGACCTCTTACTGAGCTACTTAGAAATGTTATGCCTTGATTGCTTGACTTGTTGGCTAGGGAAGAGTAGACAAGGGAAGTATAATTTTTAGTTTTGTAGTTTTGACAATAGGTAGGAAAAGAATCAAAGTTCTCATCTCAGTTTCTGAATTGTTTTTTTGCTTCCTTGTTTATTCCAATAATGTCAATGCAGAGCTTGTACACACTTCCAGAGACCTTGATCTATGCATCCAGTTCTGCCTTTTCCCAGATTACTCCTAAGCACAAGGAAAGAATCAGTCTACCTTCTGGGTAGTGTCATGCTTTGCTTACTGACATTAAAAGGAGTAGAAAATGTAGTCTTCCAACAGAAGTAGAGAGGGAAGCTACCTAAAGGAGTTCATGGTTTGGTGGTTGGGGCTCTCCCTTCAGAAGTAAGTCACAGAGTTATTAATTGATTAGCACCCATTTATGCATAAAAACACAACAAAACAAAAAAACCCAAACCCCAACAGATTGTGTCACAGAAATATAGAAATATCTAAAATTTACTACTGTTAATTTTGAAATTATGTAATAGAGAAGTAAACACTTACCTTATGTGAGCCTGATTTTGCAATGAAGTCCTTACCTTCATGACGAAATGCTGACAGGAAAGTAAATAAATTAAATCAACCTTCAACTTTTCAGGATATTCTTTCTTTTTCTCTTCATTGACTGGTAGAATGCTTTGGCAGCTATGTAGGGTGGTCTGGATTGTCTGCCTCTCTGAAAATGGGCATCTAAATTGCTAGGGGGGATATGCTTCAAGTAGGCATTTCCAGCAAGCAGACTGCCTTCTACCCTTACTTTCCAGGCATAGTATTCCAATTTTAACAGGTATCTCAAAATTAATTACTTATTTTTAACACATAGCAGGGAGCTGATTTTGTTAACCTCTAAACCAACTCAGTGCAGCCAGAAGCCTTGAATACTTTGTTAGATTGTCTTGTTTGTTTGCAAAGCATGATATGCAAGCATCTGCTCTCTGCTTCTCTGTCATCAAAGATTTCAGACAGAAATTATTTTATGGTAAATGCAAGGAACAGTATACGTGTATATTGGCTGACTGAATGTGATTTTGGTAAGTAACAATGGTAGTTCACTCAAGGAGATAAGTAACAACTTAAGGAAACTAGGCAAAGAAGGATTAACAGTTATTTTCAGGAGGTAACAACTGTTGCTAGCATGAACAAGTCGATCCAGGCTTTGGTTTTGATATGAAAAATTAAAATAACTTAGCGAGGAGTTTTCCCTGTTTTCATGATGCAATAATATTGTAAATGTTTTAGATCGTATTGTGCATGATTTAGAAGTGAAGATCTTTAAAGGCCTTAGAGAAAAATTAGTTGGAATTTCAAATCATCATTAAACAGAAATGAAAAGACACCAAATATATACTTGCTTTTCAATAAGACACATGGACTACATTAAATGTTTTTCCTGCGCTATAAACTGTAAGCATTCATGATGAATGCACGGGGATACATTATTCTTCAAAGGCCTGCAGGAAAATCAACCTTTCTAAAAAAAGGAAAAACCCCACTCTGACTGACATTTTGAAAATATGGTTCCTTGTTCACCACTTAGGTCGCAGAACTGTGTTGATTCAAGTGACCAGCAAGGTTAGGGTTAATAGCATAGAACATCACAGTTCTTGTCAGTTCCCCTATCAAAGTAAAAATGTGTAACCATAGCCCAATTGTACCTTAGGATATAACTCTGGCTACGTCTCAATTTATAGAAATAATTAGATCAAATTAGATCATGCAAAGTGTAATTAAGCAGGCATAGTTTTGAATTAAAGTCCATTTTCTATGGAAATTGGAAAAGGCCTAAGTAATTCAGTACTCATTATATCATGATTTAACATCCAGAATCGTGGGGGCTGTAAGTCAGATTATATGAAAAAAAAGTGAAAAAGGACATCAACTCTCCTAGATTTTAGACTGTATTTGGATGTCCTGTCACTTTCTAGAAAAAAATAAGCAGATTTTGAATGCCCAAGGGAGTTTATCAGGCCAGCTTTCAACAGGACAAAAGTTCATTTGACTCATTAACTAGGCTCCAAATTTCATATCATGGTTCTTTGACATGCCTCCACCATAAAAAATGTTTAACATAATTCTTGCTTTTTTATATTTCTGAAATATTCATATAATCTACAGTAATATGAAAGGGACCATTATGAAATATTTCACCCAGTGAAACGGTGTCTAATTGTAATTAATTCTATTAACATTCATTATGATAAATTAATTTGTATTAATGTGGGTGTAATCTCATAATTTGATCGGAATTAGAAGCTAATTAATTTCTGCCTAATATAAAGAGTTATTTATTATACAAAAAGCCTCCTTTGTTTTTGAAGTTGGTCTTGAACATAATTTACCACCCTGTGTGTTACACAACCTGTATACTAGTGAAAGAATCATCTCTAACATGATGCCTGATCCAGCACAACCTCAGTTATGCAAGTTTCAATACTCTGTACAGCCATGGGCTTTCTTAATACCCATCTGAGTAGACTTTTCCCAAGAGACAAATTCAATGTTAGTAACAAGGGTAAAATAAATTATTCTGCCTTTTTGCCAGNAACATGTTGAAAGAGATGAAGGACAGACTTTACTACTTTGGCTTTTGTTCAGCAGTGTTCTATGAATTAAATAGTTTCACTGAAGTCAATAGGACCTATTACAGAATAAGGCACAGCTCACCATGAGTAAGTGTCTGGCTACTAGGAAAGTAATATTGAGATTGCTTTCATTTTAATGACTGGGAAACTCTAAAACATCCATCCATGCTGTAGGGTGAAATGAGTAATGTCCACTAAAGTTACAAGATTTATGAGGGATGTCCAATTCAATTTCATTATGAAAAAAAAATTCAAAACTGGTTCTTTGCCTTTAAGATGAAAGCCATATGCAAGGATTAGGATTTTTCTAAGTTGATGCAGCTACTGAGAAACAAAAATGTTTAAATAAAAAGTGGTGTTTACTATTTATGCATCATGTTTCTAGAACTAATTAATAGAATTTGCCTTCATGATATTTGCTAGGGATTGTTGTAAGGAAGTACTAGTCATTATTTCATAAATGAAACAGCTTTTTTGACCCTTCAGATGCACAAATGATGCAAGATAATAATGCTAAAAATTGTGCTAAAAATGTTTGAACTCAAGTCCCATACCAGCTTTTGATCTTCTCCAAAAGAGGTGCCAGTTCCTTTCTCAGGACAAATCTTAGTGCTCAATTTATACCTCAGAGATAACATGCTGGAAAGCTACATTGCATAATTGTTGGATTTACCATGATATGAAATTGTTCTTAGAGCTTCAGATAGTGGAGTGTGAGAAATCTTCCCCACATTTCTGATGGTTTTAAGATTAACTTAAAGTTGTATGGTCCCTACCATGGATCTCTACCCTAAACTGAGCAATCTGATATGCAGTCAATCCAAGATGCATATGTACACCTGAGTTCAAAATGTGGCTCTTTACTTTCTAGCATGTTGAAATTTGAATGTACAATTCAGGTTGCACATTCAAACAACTGAAAACTTTATATCTAACAAATGTTTAATGGCTCATACATATGTTAGATCTATACCACAAGTCATGCTAAAAACATTTAATTAATAAATTATTCAGCAAGGAGGAATCAATTTTTTTGTACTTAAATATAAAAAACAGATGGAATGATCTGCTTTATGTTAAATGATGCTATTTTCATAATAAGTTCTGAACAGTTTTTCTGGTTGCATGCTCACAAAGCTCACAGAAGAGTTCTGTGATTTTCTAAAACATATAGGTTTTCTTTAAACATAGAAAATTGTATTTAGAGTGATCTAGTAATGTTTCCCCTAATGTCAATGATAAATCTGCCTTTAACTTATATCAGACCTAAAACACTGACCATGCGTTAACATTCACCGTGACTGAAATAGATTTTTAACTGCACTTGGCATATTCAAATTTTCTCTTCCTTTTAGACTAAATTGAAACTTGGAATATTTTATTCGAATGGCTGATTTTTTTTTTTGTGATTATGTACAGTTTAAATTCTATTCTTTACTGTTCCAACAACTTATTCCCCATCAAATTGGTTGGTGAGTTTAACCCAATATCATTTTCATTTTTGTCAAAATAGTCTGAAAATCATACCAACCAAATCATCAAGTCAAAGAGATTTCCCCCAATGTGATTTGAAGCTAAATTGTCAGGATAAGAACTTATCTTAAATTTGAAGAAATGGCCTTCGTATTTGTCTGACAATATCACCCAAAGGAAACCTTTTGTAAGATTTTTATTGATAAAAAGAATATACTGGAATATTTTGCACATTTTGGAAGAACAGGTGAGTACAACAACACAAATTTTTTGATGAGTCAGAAT
This sequence comes from Scytalopus superciliaris, assembly GCA_013400415.1. NCBI lineage: Eukaryota > Metazoa > Chordata > Aves > Passeriformes > Rhinocryptidae > Scytalopus > Scytalopus superciliaris. The sequence goes on from VXBX01000894.1 coordinate 207,339, forward strand.
AGAAAAATTTAACAAAGGTTTATGTACTGCATTCTTTAAAATGAACAGGTCTTTGGAGATCAACTGGAGCCCAAATGCAAAGCCATATGTTAAAAAGGCTTTCATTTCATTCTTCGAAATACTTGATAGGTTGTGTATGGGTTTAAATCCCTCAGCCATTCCCAGGACTTTTCAGCATGTCTGTGTGTTTTATCTCAATGGATACAACTGCAGTTATGACCACAAACACACATTTTAACAGAAGGGCCTCATCAAATTCCATAGTTGCAAAAAGAAACCTATGCATGATCCCTTGGAAATAGTTTAAATTGATCTTGAATAACACTGAATTGATTGACTTGTACTAAAAATTTATATCTGCCTGGTTGTGCACATATTATGATTCACATTGAAAGGCAGAAACTATCTTTAAAAATTTCATTAATTGCAATAAACACTTTTTTATTTACATTAAGTGTTTGTCAGTATACAATGTCATAGGCTTAACTTGACAACATTTAAATGCATGGGTTGTAACCCACAGAAAGCAAAACATAATTCTTCCATCCTGGATTTGACTCTAAAATTTGAAGCAGTAATTTCAGAAACACCTAAGGGAGCTAGGGAGAGAATTTCCATTGTATTTCAGTGGGATTTGTGTCCATAACCCCTTTAGCCTCATTTGAAAATCTCAATTATAGATTAATCTCAGAATGAAATCTGTCTTGTGTGTAGCTGGTTGGCTCAAGACCTCTGCTAGAATGGAATTTGAGCTCCCTTGTATATCAACTTAGACCTATCTGTATGGAATTAGTCAAAATACATGCAAGATGCTAACCTACAACATATTGCTCATTAGTAAAAAAACTTACAAGAACAATGTTTTATAGACTGAAAAACAGAAGCAATTTCATTTTAAGTGTTTGGGACATTTTTATAGTTTGTGATCTAGCTTCATAAATAAAATAGAGACCTAAGCAATAGTAATTTCTGATTGATTTTCCTATTATTGCTTTATTTTATTTTTAAAATCAAGGTACTGAACAAACTCAGAGCTGAATTTTGAAATTCAGCAACCTGCTTCACACAGTGGTTGCTCTATAATTTAATGTGGCAATGCCATTGAGAGAGGATTAGACAGAGCTGCCAGCCCGAGTTGTTTTAAACAAATGGAAAATCATTAACAGTAATCTTTTGGATCTTTGTGCGCAGGGCAGCTACTCCTGGAAGGAGGAAAGACCAGAAGAGGACCTGTAGAGATGTGAGTAGGCAGACACTGCTAGATTAATGGCTGGCACTGTCAGAACTGAGCAATGGGGAGAGCTGCAGAGACTTCATAGGATCACCCCTACTAGTGGGTGTTGCCATGGGTACCAGCTCGGAGGTGTCACATTAAAAAAAGGGGGGAGAAAAGGGAGAGACTGACAAACAGCAAAAGGGAATAAAGGATAGACACATCATAACAAGATAAAGAGACATTCTCTGTACACAACAAAAATGGTTTTTGCTATGTTAAGGTAGAATATGAAAAAAAGAACGGTTGAATTCTCAAAAAAACCCTCTGTACACTTTTATTTATTGTTTAAGGTCCCGGCAATGATAAAAATGATACTTATTAATCACAGCATTATCTGACAACAGAAAAGAGTTATTTGTAGCATGCAATCAGTATTCACAAATTTATTATTATCTGGGGCAACATACAGTCTATAGGAAAATAAATTTAATAAATTCTTGTTATTCAACACCATAATTAGGCCCCAATTCAGTAGTGACATCAACATCCCTGACTACCCCCATCATGAGCAGTCATCCTTTAAATTAGGTGCACTGCTTATATACTTGGTAAACTGTGTCTTATTTGAGGTATTCTTCAGATGTAACACAGGAGCTGTTTTTAAAAACCTAGCCAGGGGGTAAATACAAAAGTATGAGGAAAAGAACACCTTTGGCTAAAAGGAATGGTCCCAAGTTACCGAAGAAAAAGAAAAAAAAACCCAAAAAACCAAAAAACAAACAAACAAACAAAAAAAACAAAAAACCCAAAACAACCCCAAAACAACAACAACAAAAAACAAAACAAAACAAAACAAAACCAAAACAAATAAACAAAAAAAACAAACCAGCAAAGAACACCCCAAACAAACAAATTCCCACCCTTACCCTGGAGGCACTTTGTACAAATGTTTCCCAAATGGCAGATATTATTCTTGTCAGTTTCCTGTTTGGCTTGTGTTTCTGTCAGATAAATATTAGTGAAGACTTTATGCCTTCATATCTGGTGAAACTTTGCATAACCTCCATGTTCAGTGAAACAATTGTGGAGTTTTGTGTATCAAGAAGATTCAGTGACAAAATTTCATTTAGATCTGCTGAGAAAAAATTGGATATCAATGTTAGGTACAGAATACACTACTGCTAAGATTATTAAGTTGCATCATGCAATATATAAAAAGTTGTGCAATTTCTCTCTACTAACTTCTGTAGCATTAAACTTTTATTAGGTAGAAAAAATGTGAACATAGGAGAAACTTGGTGTGATGGGAAATAAGTAGTTTAGTCTTGATTTCTGGTGAATTTGTCTATCTGTTTCTCAACCATTAACAANTTTGCTATGAATAAATTTTGAAGACCTATGTTTAAAAATTCAGAGTAGGTTATGTGCTATATTACACTTTTCAGAAAACAAAATATGTTTTAACTATCTGAACCTCTAAAGAATCTTTCAGTTAAACTTTGTGAAAACAGGGGAATGGGAATCAGAAAAAAAAAAAACCCGTGTGGTAAGTAAGAAAGTATATAAGAGATACAGCTGTATACTGTCAGCTGCTTCCCTTTCTTTGCACATATCCCAGTGAACAACGGAGGTTTCAAATAAACAGGTATTTACATTAAAAGGTACAATATACTACTAAGTGTAAATGCATTTTAGCCCTATTTTGTAATTGCTTTGGGTGGGAAGTTTCTCATTTTGCTGGAGACACTAAATGTTTATCTGGAATTTCCCAGGAGGGAGTTCCCATATGTTTACTTAAAGCAGAATAAACCACAGAAGCAATACCACTAAAAAGGTGAGTCTGATATGATAAGTAGCATTACCAAATTAGAAAGATTCAAGGGAAATTATTTGGTACCATGTGTGTCCCAAAGTTCATTTTCAGTATACTGACTTAAGTTCTGACCAAATTTGTGGCAGTCAAAGCTTACTATTATTTGATTGCTCTTTAATGATATCTCTGAAACAGTTCGCTGCCCTTTAGCTTCCAGTAAGTGTAATATAAAATCATTAATCTCTGGAGTTCAAACTCAAATTCTTGACTACAGTAAAATTAAATACAGTATTCAGTAACACTAATCCACTCTTCTGTTTGAAGTAGTATTTCTTATTAGACAAACACCGAAGTGTATCAAAACAACTTTATGTGAACATCAATTAATTCTGCTATGCAGACTTATATGGAAATTATCCTTGTGATGTCTGTGTTACTGTGTTTTACAAATCAAAATGTGACTTCCATCTTCAGGGTTTTAAGATTTACTTTGCATGAAAATTAAAATCCCAAAAGAAGCATACACACTTCACAGAAAAAAGTAATGGAAATAATGATATCAACAAAGGGAAAAAAGGAAGATTTTAGCATCTAGAGGCTCTACATACTTAAAGAAGAAACTTGACCTTTTATTTGTTTCTTCCTTTTGCAGAAATATTAAATTGAAATTTGGTATATTAGCAAGTAGCTAGTAAGATTAATATCTTTAGTTCATAACTAAAAGTGTGGTTTAAATTAGTTCAGAAATGAATGCATAATTAGTTACTTATTATGGAGTATACTAAGTTATACTGTATGCAAAAATGCCTAGACATATAAGTGGATTATTCAGCATGTACAGACAACAGATTTCTGTGATATAATGTTTGACTCTAGTAGTTGCAAGACTGAAAAAATTGCTTCCAAAAATATTTTTTTAATGTAGATTGTAACTTCTTGGATAGCCTCTATTATTCACAAATGGGGTCATCTGTATCCTAAATCTTTTATCAGAGAATCAAAATATTTTCATGGTTGTCTTTTTTTAAAAATAGAGACATTTGCTCACGTTTGAGCAAAATCTCTTTGCTAAACAGCCAAAATTAGTCCTTCATTGAAAAACAGTCTGCACCTTTAGGATCACATGGTGTTTTCAACAATCACAGTAAAATGAGGGTGATAACAGACAAATCCCTCCGGCTACTGCATCTTTTCCTTCTCCCCCCTCCTGAACACGGAGACCATATGACGGAACACATAGAGTCACAAATTACTGTAGTGCACAGTTCCTACTTAATAATGACATCCCATAAGTTAGCAAAAATCTGCCAACATCTGCAAGCTCCTCTGCACTGCTGTGAGCCAAAGTTAAAAATCATGTGTGACAGTGCTGTGGAAAATACAATTGATTCCATTCTGATTGTGTCAGTTCCAAACACAGACAATATTGATGATGCTGTACAGTAATCTTATTGGACTTGGGCCCAACTGAACATTGGTCTTTGTCAACTCATTATTCCTCTATCAGAGAGATCTCACTAGATTGATCTTGCCAGAAGCTCTTGATGTGTCTCACAAATCACTGTTCTGCTGTTGGCAGGCAGATTCGAGTATTGCACGGTAATTGCTGGGTTTTTTCCCTTTCCCCAGAAGGCAGTGACTACATATTGCAAGCCATTGTCATATGAGAGAATATAACGGTCCTAACAAGATAATGTAGTTAACTGTGCAGTACCTGATCATGCCAAAAGATGTGGTCATATTGTGTATGTTACTAAAGCAGCAAAATTATCACAAAGGCAAACTCTTTTTTTTTTTCCCCCCATCCTTGCCACTCCTTAAATAAATAACCCTCTTTTTTACTTTATTGATGTGAAAACTTGTTTGGATAAATTATATTATTTTAAACTGCAGCACAAATGTGGGAAGATCTTGATTGGCCTCTTCCCATTTGTGCAGATAGAAACAAACCACGTGTGAGTGTTTGCACAATCAATACTGTACTGCAAAACTAAGACACAGACATTTGAGTATCTGACAAGAAGTGATTACATCTTGGAATCTTCTTTTATGCTTTTAGCCAGAGGAAAGAAACTTGTTGGCTCCTAAACTCTTCGTTTGTCCCTCAGAAAGATCCAGACAGATTAAGTTTAGTCTCTTGCGTGGGTAAATGCTTTCTTTAAGATACTATCAACATATCCTCTGGCTAGTCTTAGAAGAATACTATGACAAAACCAAATCAAAACACTTGACGCCCTGAGTCAGATGATCTGGATAATAGCAAGAGCCTGTACTGGAGTTTCTCCAGGAAAGCTTAGGCATGTGTTGACTGAAGGAGTCACTGGCTGCCAGCTTAATTCCCACAGTGCAAATGGGGAGAATAACAACAGTTGAACAGCTAAACTTAAGCAACCAGCTCTGGCTTCTTGCTGTCTTCATGGATCACTACTTTTCTGGGCAGGTGCAGGGGTTGAATAGTAAACATTATGGCTGAAAAGTGCCGGCATTCCTAATTAGCAGAGTGGTAGTACTGAGTAAAAAAGGCTTGAAGGACTGCACCTTACATTACTTTGCCTAATACAAGGAATTTGAGCAAGGCCATTAGAAATGAGTGTTGGTAAGACCCTTAAAAATTCAGATAAAATTTCATCTTTAAAATATACAAAGAACTCATCCCCTATTGAAATACTTGAATACTTACATGATCACTGTCAAACAGTTATGTAAAGGCCAAGATAGTAGCAGAAATTATGCAGGTGATGAAGTTATGGAAACTATAAAAGAACACAAAGACACAGTGACAGTTTTTGCATGACAGAGCCAAAGCTACTTGTATAACTGATACGGAAATGTTTAAGAAAAGAATGTGTGAAATTATTCCACCTATAAACAGCATACAGAAGTGGCATAACATTATGATAAGTTAATCAAGACCAAATTAGAAGGTTCGAGGAAGAAAAAAGAACAGTGCAGGTACAAGGCCTATGTTTTCCCCAGCTTGATGATAGCAAATAAATTGAAGACCTTTTGAGAATTTATGTTATAAAGTTGCAGACCAGTACCTGTAATTGTTCAAAGAAACCGCGTATAAATATGAAAGTTTTATATTGGTTTTCCTTGGAGACTTAGTGATTTACCTTGGTAGAACATGATTTTTTATCTAAAGTAGGAGGAAACTGTCAAAACACTTTTAAAATTAAAAATTTTACCACACTCAAAGCAATAAAGCAAAATAAACCAAAAAGTTTAAAGATGAAATCAATTCTTTGAATAAAAGGAGTGATCATATGACACATAGGGATAACTCCATGATTATGAGTGTGTGACTCCTGACAGAAATTAGCACATAGTTGTCCACATACCCAGAATGAGTAAAATGTGCAAACTCTATGTTTAATCTTTCCCCTGACCTATATTATGGTTAATGTATTGATGCAAGAAATTCTAAATATAACAGAGCCAGCAAGAGAAAGGTTCCAAACATAACAATAGAGCAAATGTAGTCTTCATTTTAAATGGAATGGAAATATTACCATTCTTAACTTCAGATAATCATCAGATTATGGAATAGGCTCTCTGAGGTCAGTTCTTCTGTAATGTCCTAGAATATTTATGACCCTCAAAGCAGAACTGAACAGGTGTCACCTAAAGTCTTCTGCAGATAGCCTCTTGGAGCTAGCCAAAAGGAGGAGTCTCGGACTTTGGTGTTTCTGAAATTCCCTTACTCTGTGAGATTTGTATGCCTTTTTCAGACCTGATGAAAGGAAAGTTTCACTTGCTTGGAACACTCAGTCCAGAATCTTTTTCACTACTTTTCTGTGCCTATTTTGATAGCCTTTGATCATAAACCAGAAAGGGAGGAAATGGTAGTTTCTTTTAATACTTCTACTACTATGGCCTAACAGTTCTGTTTGTAAGACTTAGACTGTTAGCCCTCATAAAATAAAATTGACCTAATTCTTTTGTGGTAATATTGAGTTTACGTAAAAGCCTAATAGAATTTTAAGTGGAACACAACTAAAATATTTTACCTGCTAATTCATTGGTAACTCCACTGCAAGTTTATAAACTAGTGGAAGCTGTTGGCTTCCCATTGATAATGAAGCTGATATGTTGCTTGAAATAACTCAATAGTTACTAGGCCTTGGAAAGAGAGAAAGGAAAAACTTGACCTACCATAGGATTTTTAACTTCTTTCTTTTCACACATGTTCCATACTCTGTGCTCTGAGTTGCTTATACATCTTACATTATCTTTCAAAAACTTATTCGTGCACTGACATCAAACTGCCACTGCAGATGCCCACTGTAGAAGCAGAAGAGCTCTGAGGTCTCAAGAATCAACAAGCGATTGCTTTCTCAGAGGCTGAGTTCTTTTTTCCGCTTTTTATCATTATAGTGTCATGCAGGTACAAAAACATCACAAAGAAATGCAGACTTGGTCTCTTAATATTTGCAATGTCCCCATGTTAAACATTTTATATTAGCTCTTTCTGAAAGTTCATAGTATGAAAATTAAGTTCTTATGGTAACTTAAATCCATATGATGATATGATTTTGCTTCTAACTTCAAGTAGATCTCAACAATTGCACAAGAGTAATTTTGAGAGAAAGACCATCTCAATCTACGTATGGAGAGTGTCTGTTATTAAAGTAATTGAGGAAGGGAATAATAGATCCCAATCTTATGAGAACTTATCCTCTAACAGGTGAGCTAAAAGAATGATGATAGCTAGCAGCCTTATTAAGGTTCATGTACTCTGTAGAGGCCAACAAGTAGAATATAGCCGAACCCCACACATACCACTTATCTGATTTAACTCAGACTATGCTGAAGCACTAATGGTGGTTTGACATGCTCAATATGAATGACCGGGTGAAGGCTCAAAGGTAGGATAGTAACAAGAACATTACTAAGCCCTAGCAAATCTCCCTTACAGACATTAATCCAGGAATATTTATCTTTTAGTTCTAAGTATGTGTGCTAAATACTAAGCACATAATAGCTAGTTAGCACACTGGCATTTGAGCACCAGAGAGACTAATCTGATTGATATTTTCATCCCTTTCTCCTTTTTTGTTTAGCTAGTAATATTTTTTTCACAGAAATTACAGACTATGTATGGCAGAATTCTTTATCATTGATTTTATTATATTCTCTTGGGGGAAAAAAATGAACCCAAAAGCAACAAACCCCCCCATATGAAATAGAAAGCAGAGACTTACTGCATGCATGTAAGCATGACACCTCTATTGGTGTCTATTTATCTCACTCGCTGGGAGTATAAAACATAGGGACACACCAGTTTCTATAGTCAGATTAACACTATGCTGTATTTTTAAAAGCTTAATTCCTATCTTATTTCACGATAAAAATTGACAGAATCCTCCATAATACAACAGTAGAAATAGGATAATGGCATAGCTTCTTTGATTTTTTTAAAGTATGCCTGAGTGTCAAAGTACTATCCAGGAGTAACTGGTAGGGAAATACAAGCACACTTACATTTAGACAGAAGAGTGGTTAAATTAACCAATATTTTGAGAATGCTACAGTATTCAGTAACCAGGCATAGTTTTCAGCACTTCATTTTCTGTTATAGCAATAGACCGAGTACTTTGCTTTACATTAGCATCCATCAATGTCCCTGTAAAATTCCGAGGGATTGAATTTTTAGAGCTGCTGAAAATCAATAGCTTCATTTGTAACTAGAACTCTGTATTTCTGAGAATTAGGGTCCTGTCTGCATATGGCAGTTCTGATTCATGTATGGCTTGAAGGCAACAGTTTCTTTGTATCTCCATCTTGTATGTGTTGGATTCTACCTGTCTCGGGAAAAGGCTGACCAGTATCTCCCCTTCTTCATTCAGTTCAGAGGCATGCACATTCTCTGTGTTGCCATCTCTCATGATTTAATCGTGTGTCTCATATTGGCTCATATTAACTGAAATGACTAGTGATTTGAGATAGGAGAAAAACAACTTTCATCTTTGTTTAAATAAGCTTCCAATCCTATTCTTACAAAGAAAAGTAAGAACCATTAAAAAGGTTATCAAAAATCTTTTAAAATTAGGTGGCAAATAAAAACCCCTCAAATACATCACGTTTTAAATGTTACTGCTTTCTCAATACAATCTCATGATCAAGACTAAAATTTGGTAATTTTGGATTAATCAAATTTTGGGTTGACTTTTTGGGTTATACTTACAAAAGAAATAATCTCACTGTGCAAGAGACTTTTTTTTTTTAAGATAGGGACAAATTAACAGAGAATATATCAATGGAATAAAAATGTAGATTAAATACCATGAAAATCAAATTCACATTATTTTATAATAAAACCATGATTCTTCAATATGAAATGCTCTTATCAGTGAGAACTGTTCTTGTAAACTCTTGTATTATTGGTTTATACAGCTGTGTCCCCAGCTGCAAGCACATAGTATTAAAGGTGAGGCTCAAAACTGGCAATGTCAAGTTTCATAGTGAAAACTGGTTTATCTTTTACTAACAATCTTAGCAATGTGCAGTGACCTGCCCTTGGAGTAGTGGTTTAACAACCTCTGCCCAAGCACTCTGTGGCTCTTCTTATATCTGTAATGGTTTACTTGATGGACTATGAAGAACTGCCAGATGACAGTTCTATTTCATTTTTGTCACTGTGTGGCTCTCCATTTTTCTCACAGTCTTTCTCTCAAGGGCACAATTCTGTAAGTCAGTGTGGCAATGCTCAAGATGGGTATTGCTCTTTCAGTTATTCTATCTTGACATAGCATGTGCAAGTCTCAGATATGTTGAGATTCTAGGCCTTCAGTAAAATGAAATCATGGGAAATTTTACATATTCTCATCTCTTTCCCACTGAGGATAAACTGAAATTGTGGGATGTGGATATTACATTACAAAATTAATTTAAAATGTAGTGTAAACCACTCCGTGTTTTTTAATGAATCATCTAGAAAATTATATCCCTTTTTATATGCTAGAAAAATGAACATACTGAAATGCTGAGGCCTTTATTGACAGTGCATAGAGGGGAGCAAATAAAGAACAGAAGGTTGAAAGGAGGAAATCAGACTGAGTAGATATTCCTATCCAGTTTTTCCAAAAGCAGACAACATTTCATAAACTTTTCTGCATGATGTATTACATGTACAAAAATCTACATTTACAGTTATAGTATAGTTTTGCCCCTTTAATATGAGCAATTAAAGGTAGCATGCCTGTTCATATAAGAGCTTTTCCATTTATTTGTGCAAATCAGAGAATTTTTGCTTTTCCAAATGGTTTCTGGTATATATGTTTTGGGAACACATTTTGGTATTTTTTGTTGCATTTCTACTTCCCTTTTGACTTTTAGGACATGACTTGTCAGATGGACCTTGATAGCTAACTGCATGTCAACAGACATTATATAAAAACTGATATTGCAGTAAAAAAATGGTTTTCTAAGGACAGAGACAGAAAAACTCATACTTAACTGGTGCAATGTGATTCATGGCACACCTGTTGATATTCTATAAAACTGAAAAAAAGTTAAAATATTTTTTTCTAGGATTAATTCCTTGTGATTTTGTCTATGTCGACTCCATGCCATTACTTGGCCTGAGCCTTATTTTCTGTTCAGTATTAGTGTACCTCTACCCTTGTAAAGAGATGTGATGGGTGTCATGTCTAACACCTGTTCCCTGTTCCACACTCAAATGTCAAAGGACAAAAACAAAGTCCTTTGCCATAAATGTAGAAAGCACAATAAGGAAGCATAGACCTTGGAAGCAACACATTATAGTTTTCTCCTTGTGTCACATACAAAGTGCTTTTTAGAAGTGTTTTTCCCATGGCCTTTTGGATCTCAGATGCAAAAAGTCTGTGTAATTTCTGGGGCAAAACAAATCATTGTTAGCCATTGTTTCAGGCTGTTTCCAAGCCCATATCTTTTACTTTTAGACCATAAGGGCAACAAACATATTTTTTAATATGGAAGTGTGGGGTTTGATGAAATCCTACTCCTAGACACTTAGGAACTGGGAGTTTTATTTATAGCTTTGTGTTTATGTTTCCTTCTTTTTGTTAATAAACCAGATTCAAAACTAACCATTGTGGTTGACTATAAATGCAGATTAGTAGTTTTCTACTATTAGGCACAGCATTATTTTGTTCATCTTAGTATTTTTCTCCTGCTCTGTTGACTGGTATGGTATCAGAGACATGGCTTCTCTTTCAGTGAATATCATCCCATCCTCCAACATAGAATACTATCTATCATGGCTTTCCAGCTATCAATTAATCTTCCTACTCATACAGAAGTTACCCTGGAATGTTATATAGATGTGCTACACTTAAAGAAGTGATTGTCTAAGGCTCATTATGTACATTAAATATTTTTAAAATATTTTGCTATTACAGTTTATCGCTCCTCAGTGAATAGATTTTGGGTCCTGTTGATTTTATCTGTATAGCCTTTAAACTTGAATGAATGATTTATTCATGGTTTTGTTTTAGCTAGATATTTTATGAAGTCTTTATAGACATACATCANTTAATCATCCGGAGTGGAAAAAATCAGTCTAAAACCATCTCTAGGCCAGGCTCTGAATTTAGAGGCAAACAGCATAAATATTAAAGATTAATTTTTAACATGAATATGCTGTTGAAATTCCTGGTAAACTAAAAAAAAACTATCACAGTTGCCTTCTGTGTTAAAATAAAAAAAGAAAATATATGTTGTTCTTCCATTTGAATCATTTTTGAAATAAAAGTGGCTAAAAGCCTTGTGAGTCTGCAATGTCAGCTCTGTCTTGGATTCTAACTTTCCTAAGGCTTCATAATATCCTGGGATTTAAGGTTGTTTGCTTGTGAGAACAGTGAATAATAAGGACTTGAGCATATTGTTCTAAAACCTCACTGCAGGCAGTAGACAATACAAGGACTCCACCCTGTTTGTTCTATAAATCTCCCTCGTGTGGGAACAAGGAGTCAGTAGTTGGGAAGGAGACCTTTTTTTCACAAGGGATTTTACCTGCAGTGAATCTATTAAAGGAAAACTAGGAATTGTCATCAAATCCTGTGGGAAGAAGAGAGAGGTAAGTCAGAACTGAATGCATTACAATATAGCCACATTGCAAGGACAAGCATTTTCCACAGAGAGCAAATTTTGGACCAACAACATCTCTCCTTCCCCAGAACATGACTCAGAGAACACCCACTTGGGTATATCTGACACTACAACTTTGCTTGTTGACAAGATTGATTGTTTTTCAGTCTCAGAGTAGGATTGCTCTACAGGACCAGTCTCTTTTGCATGTCTATTGACATAGGGCCTTAAAAGATGGCTTTGATTTTGCTGGAAACCACTCATTGGAAACTTCCTTAACATAATAGTGTCAGGTCCTTGCAGGCCCTACTATGAAATTTCTGCCCATATTTCTCCTATTAAGCTTTTAAAAATAGGTATGCAATAATCACATCAGCTTTCCAAAGTTTCTGGGTTTTGGTCCTTAGGCCACAGCAAAAATTGTGGAATTCACTTGTGTTTTCTCTTGCTTTGACATTAAAATTTTTTTGTAGGATCTCTTAAGTATTTTTATAACTATTATAAGTCATGCAAAATTATATTCACTAATAATTGGTATGTAAATCTTTGAGTTCTTCAAATTGAGATTTTGTTTAAATGTAGTATGAACTTGCTTGTGTGCATCTGAGAAGTCACTGTCACTTGATGCCACTGACTACTTCATAGTCACCATATGACTATTGCTAAGAGAAAGTTAATCTGAACATACGTTTCTCTATTTAGGCTTGCAAGTTGAAACACTAGCTTACTTGGGATTTCTGTCATTTTTGAGCTCCTCTGTTTCACCAAGGGAAATAAATGTCACCATTTTTTTCTCAGAACTCTGCAGTATAACATCAACATATAGACCTGAGATATTACTGAAGATAAACGACTTAAAGAGAACACAGTCAAATCAAGATTCAGAATGTACAGTTTTTAATTGGCCTTGTATTTATTCTGCAGTAATGGGAGAAGCAATAAGAGAAAATGTTAACAGAGTGAACCTTTTTATTTTATCATAGCATAAATGCTTTTCACAGTTCAAGTTCTCATCTTACTGAAACAGGTAATACTTCTTAATATATTTTTTCATCTGTGTAGTGCATGAGGTTCTATTGTTACTGATTTGGAGACAGCATTAACTGTGTCATCAGTGTCATTAATTTTGCTATTTTGTTTGATTTGGGTAGACAATCCTACTTAAAAGTGTAAAACTGTATCACACTAAAATTTGCCTAGCCCTCTTTTTAGAACTGTCACTGATTCTAACTAGTACAGGAACCAAGTAGATATAGCAATAAGGAAGTATTAAGGTAGACCATGTACAAATAAATACTACAGTATTTATTTATAGATTACAACAGTTTTTGCCCTAAGAATATCTAGAGTCAGGGGCTAGAACCGATTTTATGAACATAATTCCATGAACTTAATTCTACTTTATGCAACTTATATCTTCATCAAAACACAACCCCCCTGGCTTACCTAATCAGTGCCATGTGTTCTAGGTTGTATGTAATAGTACAAAGCAGTACAGGTTAACGTCTATGTCTTTCCAAGAAAAGTGAAGGCAGTACCTGAGCTCTGAGGCTTATGCTAATGATTTGACTGATGGAAACAGAGTGTGCTGCTTAAGTAACCAGAGGTAAACAGGGAAACGGGATTATAAATCAAAATGCTCTTGACAAAGAGATGTTCTTTTTATAAATAATAAAGTGAATGTCTTCAGAAGCATAAGGAGTTATACTGGAATACTAACTCATAAATACAGAATAGAGAATAAATGGCTATGTTTTAAGAATGATTTGCAGAAATAAATACAGTGTTTGTAGTTAGTGATAAACTAGTGTTATGAGCAGCATGGCATTACAAAAAAGGCAAATGTCATAGAAAGTATATACTGGACACATAAAGTATTAATTTTCTTGTAATTGTTACTAGTAGAACTCAGTTGGAATAGGACATCTGGGTTTGATATTGCAGACTAGGAATATGAACAATATTCTTAAAGTAGGACATATCACCATGAAAGATAACATCTTCTCTGTGACTGAAAGTTTCCAAGAGCACGGTAGGTACAAATGCCTCAGGAGGAACAGAGGTTTAACTGATTGTGCTATGAGAAGATAATCTGGGGAGAGAATTTGCTGATTTTTTTATGTTCCTATGACACGCTGATGTTACAAAATTCATTGAACTTACTTCCTGAAAAACCATGCCCTGTTGTAACACCATTAAGCCAAATTTTCTGTTTAATTATTTACTACAGAAGTGCTAAGGGACCATCCAAGAACCCACATGCTGGGCAAACACATAATGCTCTTTCACAATAGCACCAAGTAGTTTACAGTTTAAATGCACAGATGTGGGATAGCTGAGAGCTGTAAAACATGTTAGGAAACACAGATAGCTTGGAAACATTAATGCCTTTTAAAAGCAGCTGTGTCCATTTTGATCACCTGCCAAACATGATTGTCACAATTCTCAGTGTCTTGGAATAGGAATCTGTATGATACTGAACAGCTGCAGGGAGAAATTATTTTGTACAGATGTCTACTGCTTGAGACCAACTTCCTTGCTCTGCATTCACATAGCATCTTGGCTGGTTTTTGTCAACATTATCACAAAAGAAATCACATATGAAATGCTGCATTTCTTGAAAGTGAATAGCAATAAATCATAAAATAAGTACTTTACCAAGTAAGTAAAATCACAAGATTTAGATGTTGGGGGTTTTTCTGAGCAACATCCGTAACCTCAGGTGTGTGTCTGAAGGTTGTGCAGAAGAGAAATTGTGGGGAGAAGTCTTTTTGATAAGATTTCAGTAAAACCTTGCTTTACAACAGCCTTGAAAGCAGAACACAACTATTCAATTTTTTTTCATGGCTCTATACAAGTTCATATTTTTAAAGCATTCATCATTTTTTTTGCTTAGTGAAACAAAGAGGCTTGATTCCTTCAAAAAATCGCAAAAAATCAAACATCAGCTAAGCAAATGGCTGTAATCTATCTAGCCATTCTGCATTTTTTTTAAACCAGGTTCTCAAATAATATAACTTGACATGGATGTCATTTGTAAAAATGTCACTTGAAAAATCTATGCCAAATTACACCCACTAAGAAGCTTTCCTTATGTTTTCCAAATTCCTAAGAAAGAGGGAAGGGCTTAAGTGAGTTCTGCAACTGATATGAAAGTTTAAAAATAATTAAGGTTGTGGTGAGGTTGTTCTTTATAGTCATCAATGACAAATAGGTGATCAATTGCCCCACTGTCACTTTTCTGCAATCAGCAGTGCTGTGGCTCACAAAACATGGCATGTGACATCTGTCATGTTGATCTGCTGAGGCAGTTACATGAGAAGGAACAAGAAAGTATTAGCATAACATTTCCAATACATATTCAACTTTGGAAATTTACAGCTGAAGTATGTGGGTCATAGCTCACAGTCACTTGATTTCATAATGTTTTACATATCCCTAAAATGTTTGGAAGTCTTATACATTCCTCAAATCAGTAGTTTTAATATATTTGACAGTCTCAAATCTGCTGTGGATGGAACAACATTTAACATGTGAAAATACATATTCATAATACAAAAATCTAAAGTATTATAATTTTGGTTTATTCATGTCTGTGAGAACATGGCAGGTGAAAGATGGCTAGAGGAGGTTAAGTGATGTTCTTGTAAATTTGCTATGATGCGCAAGATAAAAGACAACCATTAAATTATATATCTTATTTATGGAGAAGGAGAAGGAGCCCCTATGGATTGTCAAATACCATATGAAATATTGCCAAGTGGAGTAATGTGTTCTTGCTAATAGTTCCATTGTTTTCCTGGGACCAAGCAGTAAAATAGATATTCAAAAGATATTCTACGTGTCCATATGTTTTTAAACCATTTTCTGTGAATTTTATTTTATTTTATTAAAATAGTACTTCATTACATTTATCTGAGATTCAATTTTCTTTAAATATAACAATACAATGGAATATAAATTATTGTCTGACTGTCAGTTTGGAGCCTAGTCATTAAAATAGCTTTTGGATTATGCCTTATATTTACAAAGCTGCTAATATTTGTGGGGTTTTTTTATTCCTTTAATGAAATAATTAAAGCACAGTTAGTTAAACTCTGTTTTCTGTTGGAAAGCACTTCACAGCATAAAAACATGGCACAGCTGACATTATTCAATGGCTTTTAGTTTGCAGAGATCAATCATTTGACCACTCACAGAATTTGCTTCTCTTACTTTTCCTAAAAACAATGTAATCATATCAGAAGAAAACTCAAAAGTTTTTCGTTCCTCTGCTTCCTACTAAGATGTCAAAATCTTTTTGCCAAATTAATTTATCAACATATTTCTTACTTAGAAACCCAGTTAGGAATGTGAGAGCTGGATAGATGATTCTACATGAATCATCATACATGCTGAGTAAGTTAAAACTAAGGACAAACCAGTAAGGTTCACCTTAGGGTTTATTTGGTTCCAAACAATTTTTTTATTAATGCACATTAACATTTTGTCATGCCAAGGTAATACAAGTTTATTGATTTCACTGGTCTTCACTTCTGTTAATCTGTGAATATCAGTATTAAACTTACAGTGCTTGAAAAGTACCAGGCATATCTCTAAGTATCTACCTCAATGCAGAATGTGAGATAAAGCACCAGAACAAGGACATAGGCTCTGATTCCAGACTTAGGAATTAGTTCATCAGCTGAAATCAGCATTAATGATGAAGTAATGCACTTTGTTATGCCCCTTTTGCAGATACTAGTACTTTGCCTATAGTGAAAACTGCAGTTTCAAATGCATGATCTGTGCTCAGTCACTACATTGGCTATTAAATTTAGGTGGCCAAGCTTACACCACAGGATGATTTTTTAATGATGACTAAATAAAATTGGTCAAACCCTTTTAATTTTTTTTAATAAGTACCTTGATAGGAGATGTCCTCAAACCTAAAAGTTTCCTCTCCTTCCCTCTCAAAAATAACTGTCTGTGAAACTTTATCCATCTGATAGTCATACAAGTCTATAACTGTATACCTAATTTGACCTCTAACCTAACATATAAGTTTATAAAATACTTTAAAAACATTTCCATGTTGAGGTAATTTTTATTCCTTACAGAAGGTTACTTTTAATCTATTTCACTCTGTTTGAACCTGTGCGTCTAGGTACTTTATTGTAAAATTATGATTCTTGAAGTATGCTCTTGCTTTGGGCTGTGCTCTCATGGTATGATTTAGCCTTAAACTCATGTCAGGTCTGATGGTGAGTTTTTACTGCCTTGACAGGATTCCCCCCTTTGAGTTTTGTATTTAATTAACTTCTGCTATTTCACTTTATGTGTGTGTCACTTGTACAGGGACTATAACAAGAATTGTAGTATTATAAACCTCATACAAAAACTTTTGCTGATTGTCAGATGCATTGCTTGCACAGACTGCTTGCTTTTCTAACAACTGGAAGCAAAGTAAACACAATGGTGAACACAACTGTTGAAATCTTCAAAGCAGAAAAATCTCAGCAAAAAGTTTTAGCTGAAACTTTAAAAAAATTTTGCTGTTTTTGAGGTGACATTCATTTCCTTTAACAAAAACAAAACAAAACAAAACAAAAGGCTATTTTTCTCCCTTCATTTAAAGCCTTACAATAATATTCCTGCTTCTTCCCTATTTGAATTTTTGTTGCATACATGTTGTCTGCTGGCAATCTGCAATGAGACTCCAAGACACGAGAAGAGAATCAAACCTCCTTTAGTGTCTGCAACCCAGCTCCAAATGCCTGAGCAAACATGCCATTGTACACACAGGGTCCCTGGTGAGAAGCCAGGCTCCTGGTGAGAGACCTTCTCACTGCAAGGTTTTGTGATGAAATTTATGAGCCTGTCATTGAATCAGTTGAAAGGGTTTCCGTTTTTGGCCCTACGCTGTGAGTTTAATATCTAAAGTTTTGCAAAGGAAGTGATTTGTTTCATTTTGCTTAGGCCTTTATGTAGCTGAATTATATTTCAGCAAACCCCAGTATCCATAGCTACAGTACTTTCCCACTGACACAGCAGCATTTTCTTATAAAGTTCCCCCTATAACTCAGCCAGAAAGCTTGTCTGAACTCCAGCTTCTGTTTCTCCAGTTAAAGCTAATTACACTTATATGGCACTGGGCTTTCCACTTCCTCCTTTTCTTGGGGTGCACAACTGCCAAGAAGATCTATATTTGCCAGGGGAAAAAAAGTCCTGAAAGTTGGTGCCAATTAACAAAACAAATATGTTGTAACTTAATGAGTACCCAGCAGATCGAACTTGATCTTGCTCAACAGAGAGGTGATGTAGGAGTAAATAAAGGGCAGTGCTTAACCACCAGCAGAAGGGAAGGCAATTTTTAACCAGAGAATGCATTTCTGCTTTGCTTTACTGAGTAGGACCATGCACTTTCCCCCCTTCAGACCCTGCCCACAGTGTCTAATTAATTCACATCAATTTTGAAAGAATACATGATTAGCTGTCCTAGGGCTAAGCAGTAGCATATTGAGTCACACACTAGAAGGCCTAGTTTGGGCACTGGCTCAGGATGGCAGGATCCATGCCAACATAAGAATCTAAATTGGTTGCAGGGCAGGGGGTGGGGGGCTTGCCAACTAACTGCCTCGCCTCATGGCACCATCTGCCAATTTGTAGACTGATGTTGGCATCAGATCTGAAAGAGCCACTTATCCACTTGTACAGCTATAGGCCACAAGAGTGAAAGGAGAAACGTTTGAAAATAAAGAGGAAGTTGACTAAAAAGCGCATCTTGTCTAGCACAATGCCTGTCAGGTTACTGTCTACAGTACTTTATCATCAGATATGGGTATTTCTTAAGTAAATAAAGAAACTAATCCATGATTGTCATATCTTCATACCTCAGACTGCAAACAATATTAGGTTAATTCTCCCAGTAGTTACCTGTTTAATGCGCATAAGGGGACACACAAAGCCGAAACCTCTCAAGTTTTATCCTGTATGAATTAGCTTCCAAAACCTAAAATTAATTCTTTCATAATGTAGTCCACTTCAGGGCCCTAAGAAGTAGTCAGATAAGTAGAATGGCATTCTTAAAAGAATGTAAATTAATTTCAAACTTACTTCAGGGGTAACCTGGATAAGAACTAGAATTTCATGGAGGATACAGTTTTCTTTGAGACATTCATCCTCTTAAAGTGTACCTCAATTCAACATTATGTCAACAGGATCCTAGCAGCTTGCACCTGGCAAGGAATCCCTCATGCTTTTTGATCTAGCAAGAAAACTGAATATAAGTTTCTGAGATGATTTGTATATGGAGTTCAATTCAACTGAGAATGTCGAGAGAACAACTAAAAATGTGCATACTTAAGGCAAGATCATCCACTATTGAGAAATAAAACTACTCACAAAAGAATAAGATTAGTCAGTATTACATTGTTTAGATGCTGCATTTATTTCTACACATTGGTTCTGACCTTGGCTCCATCTACATGGCTTTTAATAGGTTTTGTCCTAGAAATCTGAGTATCCTTTTTCCCATATGAAAAAGTATCAGCAAAAGAGGGAAATTGCTGGAGTGAAAAGTGAGCTTTCAGTTCTAAAATAATGTAAAATCACTTGCAATCTCTTGTGGTAGAAGTCTGCCTAAGTCTTGTTTGTCTTTTCATTTTTTTGAACACTCTGAAAGATCCATCTCTTTGCATAAATATAGTAGGTTGATATCAGTAGGTCCTACGATCTTTTTACTCCTCAGAATAAAAAGAACTGAGAAACTCAACCTGAAAGAGATGGAACATATCTCAACTCCTTCCCCTTTCCTGAAAAAAAAAAGAAATCTTATGATTTTATAAATTGCATTTCTTAAATTTTACTGAAACATCCTGGTTGCACTCTCATGTTAGACACAGGTAGATAAGATCCAGTACTCGGAGTGTGCACTTGCAGAACTGATTAAAGTGATGATCCCACCAAGAAAAAGGAAACCTTCACTCATGAGGAGGCACTGCAAGAGTTTTGCACCTGTCCATGATGGGAGGCTATGCAACTTGTGTTTCTAGTTGACACCTTATTCATAAATTGGCCCCTAGAGAGGTCTTTGGTAACTGCCTTAAATTAGAGCAGCCTAGAGCAAAGTGCCTGAGGCTGCTTCAGTTTCCACCCTAACTGATCCAGCTCTAGGAAAGTCCTAAGACTACAGAAAAACAAAACCACCTTTGTAGAACCTCCATCCTGCAGTGAGTGCTCAAATAAGCTCTCGAAACTTAGGGAAGGATTTTGGAAAGTAATAGATAAACAGACCTCCAGAGCACTATTTGTAACCCATTTTGTTCCTTTTAATGATTTTTATACATGATAATGTAACCACAAAAGCACAAAAATGTCTAAAGTCCTTGAACTTGATGTTCTGCCATCTGCTGTCCCACAGTTCATTTGTGGGTTTTGTGTGCATTCTCTCATGAGCACACTCCATGTATATTATTTACTAATTAGTAAAGTTTTTTTCTGTGTTTTACTCTACTTTACCTACACATATTTACTATGTCGGTTAGAGCTTGTAGGTATGAGTAATGTCAAAGGAAGATTAACATTTTCTTGCCAGGGTATTACATTAGACCTATTAACTTATTTTCAAAGAACATTCAAAATTGGTATGGATCAGGGTGGGAAAAGGAGTACAGTCTCTGTAATATTAAATGTTAAGTACCAATGTTTAATGGAGTAAAAGATACATCTTGGTCTATGTTGCTGCTTACAGTAAAATGGGTGATGTTATTCTGCACGGAGTTACCTAGA
Organism: Scytalopus superciliaris; assembly: GCA_013400415.1. Classification (NCBI taxonomy): domain Eukaryota; kingdom Metazoa; phylum Chordata; class Aves; order Passeriformes; family Rhinocryptidae; genus Scytalopus; species Scytalopus superciliaris. The sequence goes on from VXBX01000894.1 coordinate 228,209, forward strand.
GAATAGTCAAAGTGGTGAAAAAGCACAAAAGTATAATATAGTGAAGTATTGCAATTCAAATTTGACATGTACTGGAGTCTGAGTTCTTGCTAAATCGTGTAGAACAACTAGATACTTTTCAGATTTATCAAAAAGTTTGAAGGAACCAAACAAACATCTCTGAGTTTGGGTACAAGTGTCTGTCACTGAGGTGACAGGACCAAAATGAGATATATGCTATTTATTTCAGAGGACTTGAGACAGTTATTTAGGTGAAAATTCTTACAATTAGGAGACAGGAACTTTCACTAATGCAATTATTTTGTCAAATAGTGGTCAGCAGGAAAATCTTAGTGTTGAGATTTTTATCTGGATGAAACTAAATTAAAATTAGGTCAGGGAGAAAAGAGAAATGTAGAAGCAAACAGGTTCAGGTGTAATGAGAGTGTGTATGAGACCCAAGAAGACTAAGAACAAACTTAGTAGAAGCAGTCACAAAGCACTCCTCACAGAGCTCCTCTGCGCCTACCAATTGCAGCACATATGGTTCTCTAGCAGAGGGTCTCAGAACAGCGGGTTAGTTTACATACCATATGTATGCAATTGGTAGGCACAACGGGGTTGCGATAAGGTTATTGCATCTGCCCTAGTTCAGAATTCCCTTGTATTTTTAGGTTTATGTCGGACAGTAATGTTATTTTAACAGCTTTTGTGTTAAATGTCACATGTTTTTTTAAACAACATTATAGCTTCCTATATTTTCTTTTTATTAATTTTGACTTTGTAATAGGGACTCTGGAGACTTAAAATTGAAACACATTGTAGAATGATGGCTGTTGGAAGTTCCAAACTCCCAGGAATGATAATCAGCTAAACCCTGTTCTGTCTCATTGCTGTCTATTTAACTGAGCACCTAGTGTTTTGCATTTCCAGTATTTTGATAATGAATGGGATCTGTGGATTATTTATAGAAGAATCCTTGGAAATGTTTTTTTGTTTTTCTGAATCTCTTTCAGAAATTATTTGTCTGTGGGAGTTCAGTAGTATGAAAACAAGCAATTTTGGTTGATAGTGTGATCACGAATTATATCTATTTTGTATATAATTAAATCCTTACAATCATACTGGATATGATGTAATCCCTATAGTCAAGTGGGATATTTTACAATATCATCAAAGAATTATCTTATACCAGTATTTTCAACAGATACCAGAAATATTAATGGCAAATATTCTTATGTGATGCATAGGAAAAAAATACTTAAGGGATATGGGTGAAATTGACAAGTATTTTAGCAAAATTTTCATAACATTGTGAAGGAATTTTGCACTATTTTTTCTGCTTTGTAATCAGAATTAATGTAAAGAAAATGAGATCGTCTTGAAAGAAGGGTTTAAAGCTCTCCAATGTACACACAAATTTTCTGCTAATAATATATCTGTTGATTCATGTAATTTGTTTTTGATCCACAGTATGTTATCCACTGCCACACACAGGAGACAAGGAGTGCTTTAATATGAACATTGCAAGGTAAAGTGTACTTCTGACAATAAATTGTATCAATTACTGGAACAATTTAAGCATTGGTTTACCTCTAACTTCCTAGTTCCAGGATTAATAATGTCTGGCAATTGCATTAATATCATGAAAGCAACGGGAGATGGTAAGCCCTTTTACATAATACATTTCAAGTATAACTTAAACTTTTTTGTAAATGCCTCTTATGGTAGACAAGCAATGCAAAATTATTACTCTTGCACTGAAAAGCAGTGGTTACTTCATGTTCCTTCCAAAGAGAGTGACCTCCTGCAAAGTTTAATGCAGGCCAGTAGTGTATTTTTTTAAAAAGGAAAAGAAATGGACAATGAAATTCCATGATGACAGGCTAGGAAGCTACTGGAGTTGGGAAATACAGTGCCGGTAAAGAACACCCTGGAGGAAATGTCACCACCTATGTGAAAATAAAAAGCAGTAGGACTCAGCCACTAATCAGCTCATCTGTTCTTTTGAGACTGTAGTCTATGCAAAGGAGTCTTTCCTACATGGCATAGTTTGCCACATTCAAACCTGGAGGAAATTAGGTAGGAGTTTGATTATTTAAATTATAGCTACACATACAATTTATGTAAGAATCACCAATAGACCTAGATACTTTAGATTAATCCAGAAATTACAGACATTTGTATCAAAGGCAAAAGGCCATTATTTGTGGTCCAAATTTTACTTTCTTGTGAAATCTGTCAACAAAAGCCAGCTCATGCATGGGCTGAGCAAGCATTCCTGAATACGAGAAGAAAATGTCACCAAAGGTCAATGAGGAGCATATTGTAAGTTTAAATGGAGGTACCTTTAATGTGGAGAACCAAAAAAAAAAAAAAAAAAAAAAAAAAAAAAAAAAANAAAAAAACAAACCTCAAAACTTTGAAAACCTTGGAGATCAAAGACTTATACAGGAGAGCTGTAGTCAGATCCTCCGAACTTTAAACATGCATCCAAAAAGCAACTATTATAAACTGTTATAAAACACTTTCTATTCTTCTGGCTTCTGATGAAACCAAGTAGTTACCAGGGTAGTTGTAAATCCTTCAAAATTGTAGGAATTCAAATTTACTATTAAATTAACTGACAAAAAGGTGACATTAACTTCAGGTTATCATATCTGCTTTTCTTCACTGTACCCAAAGAAAGCAGAGTGACCCACAAGAGCATATCGATCTGAAGTACTTTCATGTTGAAAGAATTTTATGCCAGATAATGGATTTAGAAACTTATTTCTTTACAATCCTTTTATGATTGCTCTAGGATTCTTTCTTTAAAAAATAGCTTAGACAGTCCCTGCAGAATGCAAGCAAGAAGTGGCTAACCCATCTTGAAAGTGTACTAAAAAAACTATGAAAAATATACTTCATGATGAAGTCCAGAGGCAATAGCAGAAATACTGCTTTACTTAGTGTCAGTTATCTCATCTTCGTGGTTAATTTACTTAATAAGGTCTCTGAACAGAGGCATATTTGCAGTCACTTTCATATATGTATTGTCATTGCAAGTAGACATCCAGGGACATCACATGAAACTGCTGCTTAGATTCATGACTACTCATTTATTCCAACAGATACAGATATTTTTCATGAAATCTGTATCAATTTTTTTTTTAAGGGTGAGAAATGCCAACATTACTATTTCATTACTAGCAAAGTTGATAATAAGATCCAGAAAGCATATATACCCAGACTAGATGGAGGGTAATTGAAAGGTTGATCATGGGAATGTGGGTTTTTTTAAGATCAAACAAAAGAATTCCTTGTTAAATATTATCTTTGTTTCCTCTCCAGAATTTCCAGGAGAAAGAATCTAAAGGACCTGAACTGCTTGGAAGAGTTCTTTTCAGATATATTTTCACTAAAACTGATATTTGAAATATCCTTTTTGAGCCATTTGATTTTGTAGCACTGTCTAAAATTATTTAATGAAGCTTTTCAAATTAAGCATTTCCAAAATTTTTTATCTCTCTCTTAGTGTATCATTTTTCTCATTCTTAATAATCAAGGTGTGTTCAAGAATGTAAATGAAACTTGATGAGGAATGTTTTCATTTACTCAAGATTAATTTTGCTGCCAGTGTTTGTTTCTCACCATATTTGAAATTTATACTGAAGTAAAAGGCACAGACATTTCATTTTACTGAGGTCTCCAATTCGGTGGGCAATACTGAAGAACAGAGGGCTTCTGTCCACTGCTGCAAATGGGCAGAGGTGAGAGTCCCTTGAGGATGAGCCAGGAAAGGGGCCATAAGACTCATTCTTGCATATTTTACAGGTTCAAAAATGTAGACAGCGTAAGTCTGTGCTCAAACATTTGTCTTCATGGGGGGGAGCAGGTTGAATCTGTTCCCTGTGCTCCTGTGTGCTGCCCTGATACATGCACAAGGGAATGAATTTCAGCCAAGTTTAGGTCCTGATGTAGAGAAATTGTACTGCTCAGACAAGAAAGCTCAGCATGTGCCTAAACTAAGCTGAACGTAATGTGACCTGATGTTCTCTCCTGAAAAGGTATCCTGACAGGAATTTGCAATACAGAAATGAACAGAGACAACAGGAGTAGCGGGCTGTAAAATGCAGGCCCAAGGAGAGATTCAGTCATTCTTTGAAGAAAGCATTTGTTTTTCTAGAATATAGAGATAGTCAAATTCTTGAAATCTATTAAAATAAGCTAAATCTATTTACTTACAAGGAGATCTTATACTCTTATTAGAAGGAATCTGTGCCATACTGCCAGGCATTAATATTTTTGGAAGCCTGTGTTCATAGATGACCTATGTAGGTTACTGCCTTGACATTGCAGTAAAAAGACCTAGACAAGACAAACTGACCTCCTTGTTGATCAAGTATATATTAGTCTTCATTGACCAATGCAGCCTGTATGTCAAAGCTCTCAGCTCTCTCTTGAAGCATTCTCAGAAGAAATCATCTTTAGTTTCTGGATACAGTATCTACCACAATGTGATGCTTTCTAATGATCAATGTGCCCAGGCACTACAGCATAGAAATAATTATAATAATGACAATAGTAATTATGTTATTGAAAGTAACTTAGATAACCAAATATCAGTCCAAAAGAAGGGACTACACAACTGCTAAGCTGTTGCCACATTGCATGGTCCAAGAGGATGTTAATAGCTCCTGAATTTCTCCCAAAGAAATCCCAAGCTGGACTTTCATGTAGGGTGTACAAACTGTATTCTACAGGTTCTAGATACATTTACCTTAGATATATTTCACAATTAGACTGATTTGTCTGGAACTCCTTTGAACTTAGCAGCTCTTTAATTTTCAGAAGCTTTCCCTGATGTAACAAGGTAATTTATTACATCACGAAATACTAAGCTAATTTATTCTAAGCAATTTATACAGCAGCCTACTTAAACCTTTTTTTTCCAGAAAATTCAGTTATTTTCCAAAAGAAAGGTTTTGTCTAATGCATTTGTTCCATATATTTCATCTGCATTTTGTAGGTAGGATTCCTTCAGAATAAGTTTGCCAAACAGACAGAAGTCTTAGGGAAAGGCACTGTATAAGTAGATGTTAACAGAATTTTATGGGAAGGAATAAATGCCCTATAGTTATCTTAAACAGGTTATACCTGCAACTGTGCCCATGGTAAGGGTAAAACAGCTATTGGGGAGGTGGTGTGTATAATATATTTTTTACACTGATTGCAGCTCTAACTGGCCATAATGCTTTGGCAGGCATAGAAATCCTAAGCAACTACAGAGCTATGAGTTGACTTCTCAGGTATGTCATTGAAGAAAGCTAGTAATTGATTTTCAAAATTATTCTACAATAATTTAGTGCCTCCCAGACTGATTGTTGAAGGCTTTGTTTTGCCAAATGGCACATTTTAACTCTCAGCTGTTGTTTGCACTGGAAGAATGACTTTTCCAGCATTGAAGTTCCTGTTTTGGAACTTAGGGGTTTTTTTCCTATTTTGGATTTTTTTCTTACATTCCAGCACACATTTAGCCCTTGGCAGATTGAAAGGTGTCTCTGTCAGGAAACATCATCTGAGGGAACACAAGATACTTCACAGCACAAAAAAAGGTGTGGTGTAGGAGGAGAGAAAACATCAGAAACATTGCAAAAATTCCTTTTTGTTTTGCGTTCCACAACTTTGAAACTTTTCATCAGCTTTGAGCCATTAAAAAGTGCAACTTGCTGACAACTTTTTACATGGAATGTCAGCTTTGTGTGATTTGAAACAGCTGAGATAATAATTCTCAAATGAGAGGTTTATAATACTGAAAGGAATATAAGTATGTATTGTACTAGCAGCACCCTCTCTAGTAATGACTAGTGTAGATCAATTGATGGAATAGCCAGCCTTTTATTTGTACTCTTCCTAGAAGTTCATTTATTAGTTTTGGGGGTTTTTTTTGTTTACCTGAATCAAAAATATTTCTTCAGCATTATTATCGAATTTATTTTGACCTAGTTGGTCTTGCAAAATGTAAACAAAGGTACTGTTTTTAAAAAAATGTCCTTTACTGTAAAGAAAATGATAGAACAGGAGTAGAGTTGTGTGAGCTGAGAATGGTTTTTAAAGTTTGCCATGAGGTGTCAGCAGCTCTTAAATTTTCAGAAGCCTTTTCTGACATTAGAATCTCCCAGCAACTTGCTCAAACTCTTTCAATAGTGTTGGAATATTTACCTCAAATAAAGATTTCTATTTTAGAAGTCCTTAAATGTTTCCATATGACTAACAGGGATGAACTTGTCTGTTTTAAATATAGACATACCTTCAAATAAGTTATTAAATAAATGCAAAATAAATGTTTTTCTTCTAATTGTCTTAGTTAATTTACCTGCTGTCTAGCATGTTCACTGCCTCCATTAAGTTAAAAAGTACATCATTTCTGTAGGAATTTTAAATGTCACATTATTAAGACAATCAGTACTAATATACATCAAGTGTGGCTTGGAAATAACATATTTAACAAACTTCAGAAAATACTATGAGTTTTAGAGTTAACATGTTAAATTTCAGTGCAAATACTGTATCTTCAGGTTTCCCCAGGTGGCAATGTGTATTAAGAAATAGATGTCTGTGTCTGAAAATGCTGTTCTTGTTATTTTCTCAGGTTAATTTAGCTGTTGAGTGTAATACTAGTTTTGGGTTTAAGAATACCTTCAAAGGGAAAGTAGAACTGGAGGAAAACCATGACAACTGTTTTTCTTAGTATAGTAGGCTCTGGGTAAAGCTAAAACTCTATCCAGGCTTAAGAGATTAAATCAAAACCTATATTCAGGTAAACTAGCTACCACAACCTATCACTGTATTATCTCTGCGTCTTGAATAAATTGAAATGTAACTACACTCAGATAATTCGGTCTTGAAAAAGCTCTACCCTAAAATGAAAGTTTGCTGGAAAATGGAATATAGTCCTGCATCAAACTCCTGCAAAATTGTCAGCAATGGCCTTAAATGCCTTCATTTTGCTTTCGGATTTTAGGGCTTACCCTTCTTGCTAATCTTGAAAGTGCTCCTTACATTGAATAATAAACCTTGCAACAGTGCTACTCCACTGATCTAGCAAAAAAAAAAAAAAAAAAAAAAAACCANAAAACCAAAAAACAAAAACCATAATGATCTCCAAGCCTGAGCTCTTAACTCTAAATTAAAAGAAACATTCAGTGTAGAAGCACTGACACATCACAGCAATCTGGGTCTATACTCAAACCTGCAGATTTTACCATAAAGGCTACAAAGAAGCCAGTGGGGTTTAGTCTGATGTAGGTGCTTCCTTAATGGTGGGTCATCACACCTGATCACTACATTTTTATTCTGAATGATATTTCATGGTAGTCAAGACATAGAATGTGGGCAGAAAAGACCAAAGTATGTTTAATCATTTTTCTTTCTCTTGAACACAAGACAAAGGAAGGTGTGAGGAGGATATGCCTGAGATGGCTAGTCTGTATTACCATCTAGCATGTGTGGAAAGTGATTTAAGATCAATAGGTCACACTTCACTTTGAAGTTCAGATACTGCCACATCTTTTTGAAGACATGATCCTGCAAGTGCTGAGCACCCTGGCTGAAGGCCAGGAAAACACATAAACACATGCTTAACTCTAATCATGGGACTAGGCCCCTTGTGTTAAAGTCGACATGTGCTGAAGTGCTGGTCTGGAGCAGTGCCAAAAGGTTCAGCATCCTTCAGGATTGGTTCCTCAGCCAATAAACTAAAGGCTGTAGCTTAACAGTAAGCTTCAGATTCTGTTTACATTTCCTGTTTTTTTTTAAAAATAAACCAGTGGTTGTTAAACACAGAAAGTCCTTGATCCTTTGAGAAAATTGACGTAGATGGGGGACAAAAGTTCATTTTAATAGATGCTAGCAAGGAACAGGATGCTCACCTCATCTGGCTGCATGCAAATCCCTTCTTTCCCAAATAATCCCTTAATGACCTGCTAGCACACAGCCTATTCAGTGTCTGTTTATGTGGCCAACAGAAGTCTTGCCTTTAGAAGTTGATTTTTACAATGGTGTCAAGTGGCAGTACTCTGTTCCGTAACTTCCATAGCAGGACTTAAGTTCATTCCCACTGATAAATAAGGGATTTTGCCATTTTAGAATGCCCAAGTAGTTGTCACAGCTTTCTTCTGATGGTTTCTGGCAGATGCAGGAGGCAAGAGCTAAAACTGAGGCTTGTAGAAAACTGGACTTTCTAATGGGCTGAAGTTCAGTCCTGCCTAGAGAGTTTATATCCTTAACCTGTGAACACATTTGGTGGACCTGGGATGCATAGTTATGAATTAGGCTTTCGAGTCTGAACAAAATTGTAATCAAGTTAGGAGACAATTCTACAGACAACTGCGCAATATCAAATGCAGATACAAACCTCCACTATTTCATCTCCAGGCTATCATCCTCCTTTCACCATCAACAAAATGTTGCACAAAGATTGCTGCATCCAGCAAGGTTCAAAATGAACATAACCTCATTGTCCAACTAAATCAGAACTAAAAGAAATACTTAATATGCTCACACATTAAGCTGGTTTCTCTGTGGAACATACTAAAGATTGGCTTAAGGTTGCTTTTGTTCCTAAGATCATGGGAAAACTCTTCTTGGAAGTTTTTTTCCTGAATGATTGGAAAGTACATCAAACAAGATAAAACAAAAAATGTAAATGTTTTTAAATAATTTCTTAAGGTTTAACAAACATTATATTGTCTAACTGTTTTAATTCCATAACTTTTTCTGGCACTAAATACAAGGAAGTACTATGAGAAATGTCACTCTAACTGACAGTAAGAATTATCTAATTCCATGTAAAAATCTGTTGCTGCAAGATGTCTCTCTGTCAAGCTCAGTTTTTCAAACACTAGAGGATGACCTAGGCCCTGAGACCATTAGGTACTTACCAGACAGACCCAAAAGAACTTCCAGATGTTACTGATCCAATTTTCATGAATATGAGAATGAGAAACTGTGGCCTGTCTTTCTACAGTTTCCAAACCATTTAAAAAGAAATATTTTTTATTACTGAATGCCTTTTTCTTTCTAAAAATTTATGCAAGTGCTAACCAAACACAGTAAAACCATGCTGATTTTGTTTGTTTGAACTTAGTTATTGGTAAATGATATAAAACCCAGAAAATATTTTTATCGTGGCTGAGACATTAAACTCACTCTCAAAAGTTCAAAGTTAGTTCAGAAGTCACATTTTGTGTCTCATTCTTCAGATGCACAATGGGAATTCTCTTTTCTAACTGAATGTATTTTTGAGTAAGTGTCTGCTACCCAGACCTTTTGGTAGAAAGTAGCTGGACGAGATGATTTATAGTGTCCATTCCAAGCACATATTTATCTGTAGACTGTACAGGGTCTCGAGAGTACCGAATTATTAACACCTCATCATATTTAGGCTTCTCACTCCCAGGCATGATTAGAATAAAATTATTGAATAACATTATTTTTGTCCATTCACCCTACAGTGCTAGAAAATTACATCACCTTGCAGTTAATTCAGAGGCAGAAACCTAAGGAACAGACGGTGCTTTTGTATCTTCTGCCGTCAGTTCTGCCCCTTTGTACTGTGACTCCATAGTGGCGTCTGAAAAACACACTTCGTGTGACTGTACTTGGAACATCTCCAATATTGCCAAGCTTCACAAGTAGAAGCACCACTGATTTCTTTGCCCTGGTATTGTTTCTGTGGGGGAAGGGGAGCAGGCTGAATCAAAGATGGAATTTCTGAACTGATTCAGATTAGCTTGATCTGATTGTGTGAAGGAAGTTATTTTAGAGAATTTCCTTTATTTGTCTTAAAAGAGTAGCCTTAAAGGATCTTTTACAAGGATCTTTTTCATACTCTGTTTTTGTTTAGTTATCGTCTGCTGTCAAAGGTGTTCAAACAGACCTGAACTATGAGTTGTGGCACTGTGGTAAACTGCCTCCTTTGGAAGATTTTTAGAGCTCTTCTTTGAAGGTTTGGCCTTTAGCCTATGAAGGTCAAAACACATTTGGGAGATTATATTATTTGTCACCAGGGAGAGGCTAGGGTAAACCTAGAAGCACATTTCACTTCAGAATCCACATGATTAAAATTAAAATAGTATGTCTGGTATGTATACAGAAAAAAAACCCCACTGGATTTTCTTCTGTGTCTTCAAATAGATCCAGCAGGCAATTAACCCAAAAATAGCATGTATCATATATGGAATATGCTTGTGTATGTGTGTATATATGTCTGTATATATAAAACGTATGCAAAATTTCCATGTCAATATATAACCACATTAACAGCTCAGCCCAACAGAGCTTTGCAGGCAAAGTCCTGATTCCATAAGTTTAAAACTTTGCAATTGCCTGGGAAACTTGTGTAGCCATCTCTGCTGGAAATGATGATTCACGGATATTTTATCTTCAAGTTACAAAAGGTAGTTTTGTCATAGGATATTGCTAATGAACTGATAACAAAATCCAGCACAAGAATCCCTCAGATGCACCTTGCATATACAGACTGAACATTAACTTTCAAATTCAGTATTCAAAACACTGACAGATAAGGATGCATTCTTCTTGAACAGGTCTATGATATAAAAAAAGTATTATTACACAACAGTAATTTTTATCATCATTGTCAATCACTAATCTTCAAAATTGCTAGGATTGGTAGGAGAATATAACTGTTCTGTAAAACAAATATCCTTGCATTTGAAGGAAGTCAAAAATATTATTGCAAATTTAGGACTAGATTTAATAGCATGAGAGAATCTTGAAGGGATGTGGAGTTGGCCCAGTTATTCTGCATTAATTTTCTGCCTTTTTTCCAGGAAACTACTAAAAAGGAAGTGTAAACCCAAAGACTTCTTTTACTTTAGATGCATTATACAGATGCTATGAGCTGTATCAGTTCAGAGCTCTGGATTTGATGCTCCATATCTCCACATATTAAAATGGAGAAGAAATTGAGTAAGAGGAAGAAAACTACTTTCTAAACTGATACATAATATTTGTCATAAACTTGTTCTAGGAAACTGCACTGCATGCAAGAGCTAATGAGTCACTAACTCAGAAAGCAGGACACTTGTGTTATATTACTTACTCTGTCATTAATATGTTGTGTAGTCTAAGCAAGCCACTTCCCTTTGTCTATCTTGATTCTCCTTTTCCCTTTGTCTTTTTTATATAGAATATAAACTTTTCAGAGATTAGACTGACAGGCTATATTTTGATCACATATATATGCTAAAATCAGCCATAGAACTCCAAGTGCTGGATCAAAATCATCACATGGTTTGAAACTCTTCTTCAGTATAAACTCACTCTGAAGATACAGTTTGGGGTTTTTTTTGGTTCATTTGTTTTCTGGAATAACAGCCTGTATGTATCCTAGGCCTCCATTGGATTTTTCCATTTATTTGTGCTGTGGGTTTTTTTGAGGAAAATGCAGGTCCATTGAATAACAATGAGATTCATGTCTGACACTTTTTAAAGAGATTATGTAATATTGACAGCAGACATGTAATATGGAATTGTGAAGTGTAACATTTACCTATAGTTTATTAAACTGATCACTGGAAATAATTTATCATAAAGTTACAGACACTGGTTCTTCCCTTGTTCCCTCCCTTCTCTTCCTTCAGAGAAAATCACAATTACATTTCTGGAAAGAGGTCTAGTGTTCACACTTCATCAAAGGAAGATCAAACACTTCAAACTGTTCCTTTTTGAGTTAATAACTTCCAGACTATCATTAGTAAATGTCTTACTTTTAAGTGAGAAAAGTCACAGAAAATAAAAGCCATATCCAAAGATTGCAAAAATTTGATCTACAATATCTAGTAGACAGGTTTATGGGGACTTAAAAAGTGTAGGATGAAAATCTTACAGAATTTTAATTGGGTCCAGTCCTGTTTAACATCTTTATTGATGATCTGGACATGGGGACTGAGTGCACACTCAGTAAATTTCTAGATGACAGTAAGTCTGATGGAAGTGTTGGTCTACTCCAGGCTAGGAAGGCTCTTAAGAGAGGCCTGGACAGACTTAATCAATGGACTAAGGACAACTGCATGAGGTTCAATAAGGCAAAGTGCTGGGTCCAGCACGTGGGTCACAGCAACCCCATGCAGCACTACAGGTTGGGGGAGCTGTTCAGCCAAAAGAAGCTGGGAGTGCTGGTTGACAGCCAGCTCAATATAAGCCAACGACGTGCCCAGGTGGTCAAGAAGGCCAGTGGCATGTTGGCCAAGAGTAGCATAGGCTGCAGGACTAGGCAAGTGATCATCCCTCCCTACTTAGCATTGGTGAGGCCACACCTTGAGTACTGCCTTCAGTTCTGGGCCCCTCACTTCAAAAAGGATATTGAGGTGCTGGAGTGTGTCCAGTGCAGGGCAATAAGGCTCATGAAAGATCTAGAAAGCATGTCGTATGATGAACAGCTGGGGAAGCTGGATTTGTTTAGTCTCAGTAAGAGAAGGCTCAGGGGGTGATTCATCATCCTCTACAACTACCTGAAAGGAGGTTTTAGTGAGGTGGGGGCCAGTCTCTTCTGCTGTGCCTACAGTGAGAGGAGTAGAGGAAACTTTTTTAAGTTGAGACAGGTGAGATTTAGATTATATATTAGAAAAAATGTTTTCACTCTTCGGATAGTCAGGCATTGGAACAGGTTGCCCAGGAAGGCTGTGAAGCCACCATTCCTGGAGATGTTTAAGAGGTGTCTGTATCTGGTGGTGGGTGATACTATTTAGTGATTTAAGGGTTACAGCTTTAATGCTGTTTTGATGATTGGACTTGATGACCTTCAGGGTTTCTTTGAACCTTGATGATACTATGAAATACTGGCAAGTTATGGACTTTTTTTGCTCAATATAAGTTTTTAATGCTTCTGTTGTGCTATTGCTTTCATTGCTCATATAAGAAGTAATATTCAGTGTGATGTTTTGTACTTTGGTAGCTAAGTTAAACAGCATTGCCCAGTCTGGATCTAAAAAAGTGTTGTATCAAGTTGTAAATAGAAGCAATTGCATGATAAACATTTATTGAGGAACGGGGTCTTTTTATGTATTCTTTCCATCCCTCTGTGTTGCCAAGGTGACCATACAGAGATAAACCAGCTTAAAATGTAAATAACCATATCCCTGAATATTTCAAACTCAGAATGTCTACTGAGTAACATTAGAACTGTCAGACTTATGCAAGTAATCATATCTGAAAGATCCTGCAGCTTTTAGTTACATATCTTTTAAGGTTATAGCCTCACAAGAAGGCAATCCACTGAATTATGTTTTTCTTCCCACAACTTGCAATGGAGCAGTATTCTGTTGTAAGAAACAAATTGTTCAGGAAAAGTAAATCAAGAATCAGAATTACTGTGATGTCATACTACAATGACAGTCTCTGACAACCAGTCTTAAGCTGATAACCTTCAATGTACAATTTTTATAGAAGTTCGCCCGACTGTCAGCAGCTAAACTGCCATCAAGCACAGGCTTAGATTTTCTTTCAAACACTTTGCCTTTTTTTAGATTTCAGCTTTATGGGAAAAAAAATACTCCCCAAAAAGACTTAACTGAGGCATGTAGCTCCAAAGAGACTTCACAGCTGGAAGTCTCAAGGTTATCATATTCATCCTTCACATGCTGTACCACAAATGATGTAGTTGAAAGACCAGGTTTCAGAGGTTAGTTAATGAGAGAGAATACATGCAGCTTCCAGAAAATTGCTCTGGCACAACAGGTCTAAAAAAATTTTCCTAAAAGTTCCAGAAGCTTCCTAAAATTATTTTGAAAACATAAAAAGTTAGGAAAAAAATCCATACAGAAAGATCAAAGATTTCTTTGTTTTACAGATAAAATGTGGTTTCCAAGGACCACACAGTATTCACATGCATTTACATTATGTTCTTTTAAGAATATGACTCCCTGTCATAGATCAGCCAGTGGTGTGATATAGGCAAGCAAACAGTTACTAGGCTTAAATTTTTGTCACTTCCCAGGCTTTTAAGTACTGCTGTTGACAGATAGGCAGAGCATTCGGAGTAAATAATCAAGTAAACAATCAGAGTAAATAATCAAGTTTCTACAAAGAGATCACATAAATTCAGGAAACTAACTTGTGCTTGTGTTTGAAGATCAGTATGGCATGGAAGAGAACAAGACTCCTGTCTTCTGCATGACAGTCTGCTAGCTATGGCATTTATCTGGCAAGTAGAAGAGCAAAATTCAGACTCTTTCTCAGACAAAAATCTTCCTTTTCCTGCCTGTTGGAACAAAGTTTTGCCCATAAGGTTGCAAGCAGGCTGCAACTCAGCTGCTCCCTCCCATTCTTTTCTCCACCTCTGCTGCACTGGACTGGATTCCACACAGTTGGCAGATGTTACTATAACAATAGTTATAACAGGAGACTGCAGAGTTAATCAGTGACGAGGGAGCTGAAGTCTTGCTCACCTCTCAGGAAGGAGGAACAATTTACTGTGTTGCACCATGGTGGCAGTCAACTCATGAGCATTTGCATGGGCATGATCCACATTCATGCTACCATTCTCTTTTGGGAATATCTCATGCCCAACAGCAAGTGGTGGAGCATTCAATTATGTCTGGAAAAGGGGATTCTGCATATTTTGCCTGAAGTGTACCTATATTCCACCATTAGATTAGGGAAGCCATCTAGGAATGTTATGAAAATTTTGTCTATAATGATTTTTTTTCATATCTGTAAAACAGTAGGGAAAAAACACCATAAGATTTTGAAGAGCAAGGTGAGGAAATCCATTCAGAACCAGAGATCAGGTTCAGAATAAGATGAAGCAAGACTGAAGAGAAACAAGGCAGAAAGTGCAACCAGGAAGAAGGAAATACTCAGGCACACATCTACAGGTATCAAATACAATTAGAAAAATAAGTCAGTGGTAGGATCACCTCACTGAGCAGATGGAGAAACATTCACTAGTCACATTCACAGCCTAGTTCTCAGGTGGTGACATCTTTAACTATCATTTAATTGTTCTTAGTCAGAAAGGCATTTAATAAGCCTAACATAATCTAACAATTAAAATATATAGAGAAAAAAATATGAAACAAATTTTTTTCCTCAAAATGAAGATTGTGAATTACTTGACAGTACTTAGATAAACAGGTACTAGCCTGTACACTGAAAAATGATAATGTGTGCTCCCTGGCACTCTTTAGAAGCAACCAAACTTTGTGTCAGCAACCAAAATAGCTTTCTAATGCATGAGATAATCATCCCTCATATTGGCTGTGACTTTTGTCTGCCTCAGTGACTGGATCAGTGTTGCCAGAAGCAGTTTGCTCTGAGGAATGATGGAGGGGAGGGCAAGCAGTGTGGGAAAGAATAGATGGCTACCACAAAACAGATATTTTATAGCAGGAATTCACACTGAGAGGCTGTTGAAATAGTGTTCAGTGAATGGCAGTGATTTAAATACTATTCTTATTGTAGATGCAAGGACCGATTCAGAGAGGGCATAAGCAGGTGCAGCTTCATTGAAGTCAATAGTGCAGCACCCACTGGGCCTGAATTTAGATCACAGTAGGACTTGCTGTGAAGTGTATTACACTAATGATAGCTATGGCAACATACTGTTTTCTGCATGACCTAGATGCATTTGCCCCACATAGATGTTTTCACACCAAGATAGTGTTGTTTCTAAATTTCTTACCAGAAAGAAGATGAAATTGAGAGATGCATTTTTAGGCCCTAGATTATGCCTTACTGTGGGTTTTAACCCATTTGTTGAAGGGTTATACAGTGTTCCCCTTCATGGTTAGTAGGCCTTTTGTAAATAGGCTTTCTAAAGCCAGGTTCACATCAATAGGAAGACAAAGTTAATGTTAATTTTCTATTCAGTTGCTCAATCATTTTAGTTCACTATTTTTTAAAGACAGCTTTTTTTTTTTTTTAAAGCCGTTTTTTTTTTTTTTTTTTTTTTTTTTTAACCAACTGCTTCCCAGTGATATTTATTTACCAATAATCAAATTACACATTTCTTCCTCGGTAGAAGATATCCAGGGAAATATTTGTTTCAGGCTTCAGAAAGAAGATTTCCTGAGATATATAGATAGAAAGACATTTCACTGGTAAAATTCTGCTTATCAAAGCAGAACATGTACTTGTAACTTGTCATGTCTAAAGTAAGGCACAAGCTTCTTATATGATTTTTAGTGGTTCACCTGCATATAACAGCCTACAAACTTATTTATCTTTATAAAGTCTTATCAAGCAGAATTTCTGCTTTAGGAAGAACTCAGATAATCAAACGGTTGTACTTTCCTATGCAAGCTATACAAGACTTCACAGTTTATTTGTGAGTTGGTTTTTTTTTTTGAGCTTGATTCTAAGCTACATGATAAATTTATGTAATACACGTTGGCTTCTTTCCTGTAAACCTGATTCTTTCCCCATTGCACAAAACATATTGTTCTGTTCTGGTTTCAGTTTTTCTTTCTATTAATAAGGCAAGGAAAAAATGAGTAAGTCTTAAACAGTGCTTGTTTGTTTCCTAAAGTTGCAGCATATTTACTGAGTATATCGTGTTTGTCAGAATAGTTCACCCTTCCTTTAGCTCCAAACTATCACACTATGAAATAATATTATGAATATCTTCCATAATATACAGTGCCAGAAAAAAGGTACAGAGAGGAACAATAATTCTCATCAAATAATTGTAAAAATAAATATATGAGCTGCAAATTAGATCAACATCAAATTCAATAAAAATAACATCCAAAATAATATGAAGTAATTTTTACTTCCGCTTAATTAAGGAAACATTTGATTAGAATTGAAGTAGACTACAGCTAAATTACAGAACAAATTTATCCATCAGACTTTTTTAGCTCACTTTTTCACATTCAAATTATGGAATTGATTGTTCCTCTTGAATTTACTGGATCCTCTCTAATCACTTTGTGTATATTTTTTAATCACTTACAAAATAGCCTCCTCACCGCAGCTACAGGAGGAATCTACACCAAAACTCAATGCAGGTGATAAAGGGAAATGTGGTCCTCGAGTATTTGTGCCACATGAGGTGTTGTCTTGGTTTGAGACAATTTGGAGGGGCAGGGACCATGTAGAGAAGTCTCCTCCCTTGGACTCAATACCCCTGGTTGCTCCAGTACAGACCAAACACGCTCATCAACTAATGAGGAGAAACCCCCAAGCCCCACCCACCACACCATATTGAGATGGTCGCTGACCTCCCCTACCTAGAAAAACCCCACGTGGCCACAGAACAGAGACATGTAGTTTGCCTCTCTCACACCCAGAAAACCTGGCAGGATGGCTGGAGAGTCAACACTGTCAGGAAATGGCAGATAACTGGGATTTGACACCAGCAGACTCTTACATAGGGCTGAAGTGAGGCTGCAGTTCTGGTACAGGCAGTCAGCTGTGGACATCCCAGGTGACTGGAAGGACCCAAAAGACACCCATCGGACCCAGTGACAAGACTCGGTTGTTGTGATTTCAATGTTCATTGGTCAAAGTGGTGGTTGTAGTTCTGTCACAGTGGTGGTTGCAGTCCAGATCCATTGACGTGGTGGTGGAAGCCTCAGGTGGTAAGCCCTAAAACTCAGAGTTGTATATGCTCAGGTTCAGGTGGGAAAGCCTCTTGTACCTCCCCTGGAGCTGAGAGTTTTACACTGGATGATGTAATACTGTGAGGCACAGGAGAAACCTGCTAAGCTGTTGCAGCTGTCTCTTGGGTCGGTGCAGTTGAGTCCTTTATGGTCCATTATGGTTCATCAACAAGAGATGAATACCTTCAGTGAGGTGTGAATGTTCTGGGTAGTTATCACAGCTGAGTCATCTGTGTAAGGAAAAAGAAACACTACCCCACATCACAGGGTTTGCCTCTTTCCTAATCTTATTTAACACCCAACTTGTAGCCTGANGCACAGGAGAAACCTGCTAAGCTGTTGCAGCTGTCTCTTGGGTCGGTGCAGTTGAGTCCTTTATGGTCCATTATGGTTCATCAACAAGAGATGAATACCTTCAGTGAGGTGTGAATGTTCTGGGTAGTTATCACAGCTGAGTCATCTGTGTAAGGAAAAAGAAACACTACCCCACATCACAGGGTTTGCCTCTTTCCTAATCTTATTTAACACCCAACTTGTAGCCTGAGGTGTCAGATGTGCACACCTTCAGCACCTGTTCTGGGTGGCCACTCTGCACGCTGTTAATAAAGCACATGGCTAATTGAGCCATGTGCCGGCGGCTGTGGCCGTGTGGGTAAAGCCGCCGCCCCTGGATCCGTGCTCCTTCTCGGAAGGACGCCGGTTCGAGTCCTGCGGGTCTCGCTCTGCCAACTTCGTCCGGGCTTGCCCCGGCCAAGGCTAGAGTGTCCCAGGGCTAAAGGGGGTGGGGCCAGTTCCGCGCACGCTGAGCTCCACGTAATAAATCCATTCGCGCAGGCTTGAAAAGCATCGTCGTTCGTGACGGCTAGCCACACACAATTGAGCCATGAGCAACACTAGTCCAGTCTCTGACAGCACTTGGATGGTCACTGCAGGTGGTCAAATGTTGAGTCATTAATCACTAGCAGTTCAGCCTCTTTAAAGAAGGCAAAACACCAAAGAGCCAAAAAGGCTTATCTGGAGAAAAAAGAAAAGAAAAAGTGGGTACCAGAAGTTTTGTGTAACCCAGGACAGGTGTGTGAGCCTTAGAATCCTAGAATCACAGAATTGTTAAGATTGGAAAAAACCTTTAAGATCATTGAGTACAACTGTTAACCCAGGTCCATCATGGGCACCACTAAACCAAGTGCCATATCCACAAGTCTTTTGGACACTTTGAGGGATGGTGATTCTACCATGTCCCTGGGCAGCCTGTTCCAGTGCCTGACCACTCTTTAAATGAATAAATGTTTCCTAAGAGCAAAGCTAAGCCTTCCCTGGTGCAACTTGAGGTCATTTCCTCATGTAAACCTCCTTTCAGGTAGTTGAAGGGATTAATAAGGTCTTTTTTCAACCTCCTTTACTCCAGGCTAAACAACCCCAGCTCCCTCAGCCACGCCTCCTGAAACTTGTGCTCCAGACCCTTAACCAGCTTTGTTGCCCTTCTCTGGACACACTTCAGCACTTCAATGTCTTTCTTGGAGTTAGGGTCCCAAAAATGAATGGAGGATTTGAGGTGCAGCCTCACCAGTGCCAAGGACAATCACTTTCCTGGTCCTGCTCACTACACTCTTTCTGATACAAGCCAGGATGCCANACCCAGGACAGGTGTGTGAGCCTTAGAATCCTAGAATCACAGAATTGTTAAGATTGGAAAAAACCTTTAAGATCATTGAGTACAACTGTTAACCCAGGTCCATCATGGGCACCACTAAACCAAGTGCCATATCCACAAGTCTTTTGGACACTTTGAGGGATGGTGATTCTACCATGTCCCTGGGCAGCCTGTTCCAGTGCCTGACCACTCTTTAAATGAATAAATGTTTCCTAAGAGCAAAGCTAAGCCTTCCCTGGTGCAACTTGAGGTCATTTCCTCATGTAAACCTCCTTTCAGGTAGTTGAAGGGATTAATAAGGTCTTTTTTCAACCTCCTTTACTCCAGGCTAAACAACCCCAGCTCCCTCAGCCACGCCTCCTGAAACTTGTGCTCCAGACCCTTAACCAGCTTTGTTGCCCTTCTCTGGACACACTTCAGCACTTCAATGTCTTTCTTGGAGTTAGGGTCCCAAAAATGAATGGAGGATTTGAGGTGCAGCCTCACCAGTGCCAAGGACAATCACTTTCCTGGTCCTGCTCACTACACTCTTTCTGATACAAGCCAGGATGCCATTGGCATTCTTGGCCACCTGTGCAAGCTGCTGGCTCATGTCCAGTGGCTGTCAACCAGCACCCCCATATCCTTTTCTCTCATTTGGTTTTCTAGCCTCTGTCCCAAGCCTGTAGCATTGCATGGGCAAGCATAACATTGCAAGAAGGATCGTCTGGAAAAAGGTAACAGAAATGGTTATACCTATTGCTGGGGCACAACTAGAACAACTTGCTACAGAATGGCAAATTATTTAATTATTTTTGAAAATAAAATAACTTGTTTATATGCATTTTAACCAATGCAGTTTTGTTCTGTGTATACAGCCTGTGCATTAAACCTATTATATTACACAGTATTCAAAGAAAACAATTGTCAAGATTTTTAATTGATTGAACATAATGTTTTAAATGAAATAAAATTAAACGTCAGTGAAATGTAACAATGATGAAATGAATAGGAAACTGATTTCTTTCACAAAATTATTCAGTTTTACTTCTTTTTGTTAAAGAAGATGGATTTCTGATAAATGCTTATTAGTTAACATTTTTTGAAAACAAATTTATTCACCTTTCCAAACTCTGAGATTCCTAATGGACAAGTGGAAAGAAATCACCACAGATTTTATCAGAGTCATGCAAAATTTATGAACTTTGTTATAAGTTTCTAATTGTAACCTTTCCCTTTTTAGTAATGGAAGGTGGAAACTGAAGCTTATAATGACATTCAGTCTTTTATTCAAAATGCTGCGAGAAATCAGACATTGGCTTTTAATTATGATACCTGAAACATTTTTAAAAGTTTTTGATTATTCTGAGCTTGTGAAGTTTTGTGTTTGAATCTGGAATGCAATCTTGCACGTGTAAGTGTAAGCATTTCAGCTTGTACGACATTGATTCTTGTTATCAAAAGCAGACAAGATTTTCAGATATGCTTGATTAAAATGCCAAGGAATTTAGTTGACTGGTTCTCTTGTGGTCACTTGAAAAAAATGCATGCTTAAAGGGAGTAAAATCCAATATTCAATTCAAAAACTTTGATATTATGTAATATTATTGTGCAAAATTTTGTGTCCTTGTCATATTTATGGACCAACCACATAGCATTTCATATGTATTAATATATGTTGAGTCTGGGATATTACAATGCCTGTTGCTGTATAATGGGAGATATATCAGGATGCAAAACACTGAAGACTAGACAGAAGGCTGTGGCAGAATGGGAGAATCTCAAGTTACAAAATTATGGATAAATAACTGGATATTCCAGGGCTAAAGATCACTTGATGACTCAGATTTCATGTCATGATCAACCACAGAAGAATGAAACAAGGACAAAGAATATTTATTAATGGTACTGTAAATAAAATCGCCTGTTGATGCAATATGAAAGCTTTCTGGGATAACATGGCTACCTGTCATGGTTTAAAATGGTATTCCCCAATTTAGTGCCCTCTTGCTTCCTCCCCCGGTAATCCAAAACCACACACTGTTCACTTGTTTCCCCTTCTCCACAGAAGAGAACTGGAGGCACAAAAGTGAACATCACAGGTTGAGACAGGAACAATTTACTGGAAATAGCAAGATGATAAGAAAACAAATAGCAACAGCAACAATATTAATAGCAAAAGTGTACAAAAGAGACAGGGTGGAGTTTGACTTGACCACAGCCACACCACCCAAACTCCTCCCTCTGGTCAGGACCAGCATTATCCCACCTCTCCATTGGCCACACTTGCTCCATGGGAAAGGGGCAGCCTTCTTCTTGGAAGTGAGAGAGAGGGAGTCCCTGTCCCCTGCCCCACTGCAATGATGTGAGATGTATAGAATAACACTGGGGTCTTGGCCACACAGGCTCCAGGCTCTGCCCCTTCATGGCTACTGCAAAAAAAATAACTTGTCCTTGGTTGAAACCAGGACACTACACTTAGAAAAGAACAACAGCAAGGGACCCATGCCTTACACTGCCAAGAAGTTTCTTGGGTAGTTGAATTTCTTCATAGTGTTGACAGTATTAAGAATAAAACCACATATCTCAAACAGTGTACTGTTTTTTTTTCTTCTGGTTTATTGGACTTCCATTGTGTGGGGGGCTTTTTTGTCTCTCCAAGTCAGGAAAAACGATTAAGAGAGAAATAGATTTCTCTAATGAGTCCACAGGTAATGCAAAATTCATATGCCTTCACGTGCAGCTGGGCAATGCATGACATGGTGCACAAATAAGAAAGGAAATTTTCCCTCATTTTCTGGAGGTAGGAACCCTGGTTACTACTGGCCATCATGACCCACTTGTTCATTTTTACGAAGAAGTGGATACTTTCCATGGGAGAAGCTTAAGCATCAGATTTGCTCCTTGGAGCATTAATAAAGGGGCTCAGTTAGCTTCATCTCATTATTTTACTATGAGTATTGACTTTGGCCTAGAGTCATGTATAGATAAAATGGTGCAAGGGCTTGTCCTAAGTGATTACTCAGAATTACAAATCATTTCACGTGTAACTGAATACTGCAGCCTAGCTTGGCACTTTGCCCCTTTCTTTTCCCACCTTCAGCTCTCCAGCATCTCACTCTTCCCTATTTTCTGTCCCAAGAAGGGAATGAATTTAGTTTTGGTTAAATTGACAATTAATCTTACTCACCGAAAGTGGAATTTTAATTCACCGGCACCAGGACACACATGCCTATCACACAGCATTATGCCAACAAAGATTTCAGAAAAATATTCAATGGTAGCCTGGTTATAAGGTAGACAATGAGCAGTAAGTAACACTGAATGTGCCCTTTCTCCAACAAAGTAAACTTTAATCAGACAGGGGGTTTTTTTGTTGTTAGAAATTGGCTGATGATGTCTGACTATGTAAAAGGTTAACAACTAAATATGTGTGTTTTAAAAAGGAATGAGTGAGAAAGTAAGAAAGATAAATTTTAGTTGCACTGGGATTCTAAAAGCCCATTATTTTTAAGAGTGCAGAGATGATCAATAAAATAAAGAGACACATAAAAGCTCAAGATACTCTTGGTACATCCAAATAAAATAAAATAGAAAGTGCAGTGTTCAACTTACAGCGTACAAGGTGGGAGATGAGAAGAGAGTTTGTTAGGGATATACCAGGTTTCCTGAGTGCATCTTCTGTTGTATATTACAGCAATTTCCCCCTGAGCAAGATCCTAGCATTTGTCTAAGGTTTGTTTCATATCTAGTCTTTGTGTAATGGAAGAGGAATCTTGAAACTGTTACTTTGCACAAGTACCTACAAGCAAGGATATGATTTAATATATATTCCCGCTGAGTCAGATATCAAATTCCCATAAGGTCACAGAGCAGGGTTTTTTTTCCAGTTTTGTACAGCTCCAAACAGAATAAAAAAATCCTTTCTGTCAGCCACATGGTATATCATGATATAGAAAGTAACAAAATGCCTGAAAGTGCCTACTCACAGAGAAAAGTCAAATTCCAGTAATGAAAAACAACCTTAATTTTTAATTTACCTCTTATGGTACTATGTTTTATGGTACCAACCATTTTTTGCTTATTATTATTTCTACATTAAGAACAGATTAAAACACAGAAAATGCATAAGAGTTGAGCAAAGCAGACCTTACTAACTTTATAACTATAATACTGATATTGCAACTGAATATTTTACACTCAGTTTTGCAAAAAACTAAGATTCTAAATATAGCAAACAAATACAGCCAGTGAAGTTTTGATCTTGCCAAATTAGAGCCCAAAATTATTAATGATCAACACTGAAAATATATAATGAATTTATAATGTCAATAATTGTTTTTCTGAGGTGTATGCATTTTTTTGAATTGAAGAATTATATTTTTTCCGGTTCAGTTGCATTTCATACTAAGTTTGATCTGAAGGGTGCTACTCAAATTAAACATTTTCAGATAAAATACCTTTATAGATATATTTGAAATTTGGCATTTTGTTTAGAACATCAAGATTTATGCAGCTCACAGACCTGTGTTTAACCCCTTAGCGGGATCAGCTCTGTTGCTTGCACCATGACTGAATGTGTAAGTCTCAGAAACACTGAGCATCCTGAAAGGATTGGCTAACCTTGCCATTTTGGGAGATAATCTGAAGAGCTTTCTTGACAGAGTGTGGCATGGAATATATCTGGTTATTATAATTATTATAACTAGCTGAAGGTTCATTATGCAGTAATACATACTTAATAAATCATTTGCCAGTTGTGGTTGCACCACCTGTCATATCATATTTCAGTTAACTACTAAGTGTGTGGTTTTTTGGCAGTGGTGTTCTAATCTGTTTCCATTCCTTTAGTGTAGATGATTGCTATTCCTAATTTTCAGTATTAGCATAAAAATAATCTCTTTCCATCTAAAGAAAGAAAGAAAGGAAAAGGTTAAGATAAGTCCTGAATATTTTACTGCTGAGAGAAATGTCTGTACAGAGTAATAAGCTGCAAATGAACTGGACGAAGACAAATATCTACCTTTTCAGTAAATAATTCACATGACAAGTATGCTAGCTGGTCATGATGTGATCATTTTGAAGAATTTAATAAACTAGGGAAGCTCTACATACAAATATTTGGAGAGAATCAAAACCACAAACTCCTTTACGCTTGTAAAAATTTCTGTGTGTACAGTAGCCACAATTTAATTTATTACTGGAATGTACTTTTATAGATAAATTGACCACAAATGTATTTGTAAAACACAAACTCTAAATATCCAGTTACAAAACAATGCCAGGATCTGTTTAGGCCAGGACTAGAGCCTTAACTATCTCATATTATTTCTACCCATTGCTCCAACTATTCCATCACAATGAGGACAATCTCTCCTATGAAGCCATGTAACTTATCATCAGTAAGAAAGTTAAGCAACTCATATAACTTAAACAACTCAGCACTTATTACATTTGGCTGTTCATATGGAGGACTTTATGTTCATTTTTACCTACAAAACTAGTAAAAAACGATAAACAAAACCCACAACATGTAGTCATTCAGATTGCCATTTATAATCATGTGACAGAAAATTATTCAAGGAAAATCTGTTTCTTACAGTTTAATCATTCATAGATATTGTTTACAACACTTTTTGCTCTGATGTTTTGGAATAAAAAAGATTTGTTTCCCCATATTTCAGCCGTGCTGAGAAAATCAGGAAGTGAAAAAAAGGCAGGAAGCAGGGAAAATGATTATATATTTCACAGAAAATCATAGTTAAAATGTCTAAGGCTTCAAAGACTACGTACACCTGTGTTGTAAGCAATGTTCAAATGAAGTTTGTTTGTGCACTCTGTATGTGCATTGTGTCACGTTATTTCCACTTGTCTGCCTTGCTTAACACTGTCCTTGAATTAAGGCAAAAGCCGAAGTGTTATTAAGAGTGAAAATAAGCCCATCTCTGGGAAAGAAGACACATCTGGAACAAAGTTGTACTTTAACAGTAGATTGTAACATGCAGTGTTTTAACATCCCTTACTGAAGGAGATCTGGCACCCTGACCGTAGGCTGAGCCAGCCTGGCAGAAAGCTGTTAAACAGAGAGATGCTCTAAAGCATCCTCCAGAGCTTGCCAGTTGTTAAGCCCATTGAAAAGGAGGTGTTCAGCTGGTAAAACACCCAGTATTGAGTATCATCAACAAAATAATTTCTTTGTAGCCACTTTGTAGCCACTCAATATGCTATATGCTCCAGTCTTTCCCTTTCAGTACAAAGGACTGCAGAAAAGAACATGAACTGGCCTCCACTGCCATAAGATGCACATTCCGGTGACCTTTGCCTTCAGGGTTTATGCTGGAGAGAGATCTGCAAGAGGCAAAAGTAGCTGCTGTTCATGCAATCTTATTTACAGAGTTTTTGTAGGAGGAAGGCTATATGCTGAAATGTAGCCTGCTTCTGATCTGTTTGATATCATAGGGTCTCAGTATCTCCAGGGCACCCTCTTGTAACACTTCTCTCCTCTTTGCAAGCAACACTGGCCAGTTGAGCTCTCCAAATGACTGAAGTACTAAAATCTTAACCACTTTTTGAGTAGGTACTCTTCTTTTGAGTCCCAATGCCCAATGTCACGCTGAATTTAGTTTTACTTAGTTCTACATGATTCTTCTCTTTCATAGATGGAGAAAAATGAAAAGTTCAGTGGTGCAACAGAAGCAGTAAAGAGCACATAAGCATTATGCTAGCAGAGATATCATAACTGAGATTACAGGGGGGGAAAAAAGACTTTAGCAAAAAACGTAAATGATTACAGTCTCATTTAAAATCCACGTAATATTTTTATGTCCAGGTGTTTCCTTATTTTTCAATGTCCGGAAGAAAAAAAGCAAGACAATGTAGGTATAGTTAATTCCATTACTGAAAGTCAGTTGTTGACTTCGTGGTTGGATTTTCTTAAATTTAAAGGAAGAAGAAAGAGTAAACAAAATTGCTGTGTTACTTGCTTGTAGCTTTGATAACCTCTCACATCTTATTACAAATAGAAGTCTTCTCTATATCTATTGTCAAAATTAAAATAATGGATATTTTCTATTTCCTCTCTAGCCCTTTCAGACACTCTGTGAAACTAAAATAGGGTGCTGAAGTTCTGTCCCTGTCTGGTTGACTTCTTTGCAAATGAAGATGAATGGAGTTTTTCCATTTTAATTAGTAAGACCAGCTGCTCTCTAAAAGAGAGAGTGGGTTGGATTTTTGCAGGTCTTCCAGCTAATATATCATCAGATATTTAGTTATTTATTAAATAAGTCTAAGTTTCCACAGATAAGACATCTCAGTAAAAACAGACATCATGCAAATGAAAAAAGTCTTCTATCCATCCAGATATATATCTAGACATATACATCCTGTAAAAAAGATATTTATTTTTGTCCCATTCTGATATTTTTAATTTTAAAAAAATTCACAATTTGTTTTGCATATATTTACCATACTTTTAAAATTGTCATCCTCCAATTCTTTTCACTGAAAATACACTTTTTGTGATCAAAATTTTGTTGACACCACTAAAAGTGTTGCATGATTTTTACTGTTTCTTTTCAGACCCACTTATTTTTTTTCTGTCAGCAACTTTTGCAAACACCTTGGAGTGTTAAAGTTCTGTTTAACTACCAGAGAACGTTGCTACTAGGAAAAATTAGCTGATCCTTTTCCTGAAAGAGCCTCTTTGCATCTTGATAGAATTCTACCTGTCCATGGATCTCTTGTAATAGATGATATCTAGTTAAATCTGAAATTTCTACATTGGAGTACAGAATTCAGGCTGAGAATGATACTGTTGTTTTCTACTAAGCTGCATTAACCTGTATACTTTTCTTGTTTTCCTGAATATGCAGAAAGTAGTTCTGTGCTCTCTTTTAAAACTTAACAAGTTTTAACTGGTTATATTATTACCCCATAATTGAAAGTGTGTAATGATTCTTAGAAAGGGGTGGTTTATCCCTGTTACAGATAGCCCATGTGCTGGTGTCATAAATGGCCATTTTATAGATGGATAATGTACTATGGTCATAACTCTTTATTGCTGATGGTTATTGCACTAGATCATGACCCTTGGATATTGAGAGACAGTTTTTAATATCACAACCATTTACAGAGGTTAATGGACTAGGTTTTGCAGCTTTTGACCTTTTGATGGTGAGGGTTAGGAGG
Organism: Scytalopus superciliaris; assembly: GCA_013400415.1. Lineage (NCBI taxonomy): Eukaryota > Metazoa > Chordata > Aves > Passeriformes > Rhinocryptidae > Scytalopus > Scytalopus superciliaris. The sequence continues at coordinate 255,617 of VXBX01000894.1, forward strand.
TTGCATTTGTGCACCAAACTGTCAGAAAATCTGTTTATTTATCTTAGCTATAATAGACATGGTTACTGCTTACAATCAAGAAGCTGAGAGCAATGTCACTTGCACGAATTGGAATTATTGGAGCCGCATCTTCTAAGGTACACTTACTATAAGATTTTCAATTCTTATTAATTAGGAAGTTTATGTTAATAAACATTCAATCTTTACCATATTTCATCTAAGTAAATAAAGTTGAAATTGAGTTATGTTAGCTAGAAAATATTTGGTAGCCATGGTTCTTAATACAGAATTTTGAGGATCACGTTCAGGTTTATTATTTGGCTTGGTTACCTGTACATAGCTTGCTCAGGTGATACGGGTACTGATCTCAAACACTCACAGCAGACTAATCACAAGGTTAAGCTTTCTGGTTGAACTATATGTACTTTTCTGTTTCAGAAAGCATTTTTCTCATGCTATAAAATGCCTGCAATATGAGGCAGTCATTTTAATGTTTCTCCAAAAATTAAGCAAGCATCAGGTCTGCAGTATCAAGGGTAGCATGGACTACAAAAGTCAAGGACTATAATTTATTTCTTTTCCTTTGAGAAGTTCAAGTTAACTTTGTCAGTTACCTAGAAAGTAAAACATGGGGATGAAGGGAAGAGAAAAAACTCAGAAGCAAAAGCAGCAGAACCCAGCAACTATTCTGAAGTCAATACTTGAAAATAAGAGCTAATGTTAAATATGGGAAATATTAAATTACCCTGTCTATATTTAAAATAAACTTACAAAAGGAAGTCATGTTTTGATTTTCTAAGATGGTCATCCAAGTTTAAAAATGTTTAAATAAGAGATGTTTAAAAAACAGGGGGAAGAAAGGTGGTAAAGCTATGGCAGAAAGAAGTGGGAACACTGAACGGAAGATAGCAGAAGCATGGTGAGTTGTCTGTGTTCAGACCAAGACCTGATCCTCTGACCAAGGTTTCTAAATACTAGTCAAATTTTTATAAATTTATTTTCAGAACAAAAGATTTAGAGATTTAATACTTTGTTTCTAATCAGCAAAGGCTTCACAGTTTCTGATTTCTTAGTATTACTTCTATTTCTTTTAAAAAATGTTTTGAGTAACAGATAATTCATATATGCTCATAGAAAATTTGTCCATCCCTAGCTTGGGAGAATTTGTGAAGCTCTTCAATCACAATGGCTTTTTTATTCCTATTTGTCCTTCTTACAGCTTTTATCCTCCCTTCTACCTCTTCTTTACTCCCTCTTTTTTGCTATCAGAGCAGTGTGGGTGGGAGTGCTGCATTTTGTTTGCCTGTGATGCTGAATGATTCCAGTATAATCAAACTACACTTTTATAGTGTTGCTTTATACCATGCAGCCCAGGGTGCTAACAGAATAATAAAATTAGCAGCTCAGATAATGACAAGCAAGGCAGGTCAAACAAATAATGTTTCAGACCTGGAATTGAAACTGGAATTGTATGAGAGTTGCAAACAGCCAGAAGCAGTAATGACATATGAGACAGTACTTAATAAAGCCCCAAGCATAGATATTTGGGGAGTGTTTTGAAGATCTGACCATGGATGGTTCTGAGTGCTTACTGCAGGCCTAGAGAAAGACAAAGTAAATAGGATACATCCACAGTAGTGGTACTGACAGCTACTCAGCATCTGAAAGAATTGGACTCTAATACACAACATAAATTTTTATTTTTAATCAGTATGGTGTTTTGACGTACCTAGGGGAAAGGGTATTTCTACTCTGCCTCATCTGTAGTTGATTATCGCATTTTACCTTCAGCTTGACTCAATTTACAATGGAAAAAAAATAGTATCAGTTAACCAAACATTGCTGATGTGATGAGCTACTTACATGGATTTTTTAAAAAGGGTGTTTGGGAGGTAAAAGCCAACAGTGCATTTGCAGTTTGAAATTATGGAAATTCCCTCTTTTTCAGTCAGGTAGCTTGCAAATCTCAGAGCACAAGAGGAAATGTTTCTTATATTATGTGGGTCTAGTCCAGATCTGTCAAGAAGTTGCCCTCTAAAAGTGCAGGGGATTCTTTAAGATTTACACTGGTTAGGTACAAGCACTTTTCGCTTATAAAATGGGTAATGGTCAGATCAATTAACTACAGTATATAGTACTTAAAGTGATGAAGAAAGACATTGGATGGTCTAATGATTAATGTCAAGCTATCCATTTTGATGTTCGAAATCCTAATTGTGTTTAGCTCTCACCTCCACCCTCATTGCTACCAATAGAACTACAGGATCTCATCTAAATGAGATGGACTTAAAAAAGGAAATGGCTGTCTCCACTTTTTCTTCAGAAGATTCCTTTATACCTACACATAGGAAACAGTCAAATTCATCATTCTTTTGGCTGCCTGAAATATGCTCTTAGGAGATAATAGCACTTCATTGCTTGAAGTTACACATTCGTATTTTCTTCTGTCTCTTTTTCTGTCCTTCTCTCTCTTGTTTGTTGCTTACTCTTTTGTTTGTGCAATGTTCTGTTATCCTGAGCAATATAACATTTTAGTTCTTGTAATAAATGCCTTCATGTGAGGCAGTTCAGCTAAGAGAATGTTATTAGACTGTGCTCTCAGGCAGTGCACCTTCACACGATCAATACGAATCTGAGCCTCTGTTCATTCCCTCTTTGCTTAAATTCCCTGCAAATGTGCAGGGGAAGCAGCAGAGGGTGTCATCAATCATGGGCTACTCTGACATGAGCTGAAACCTGACCAGTGCTGAGATGTTTTAATAAGGCATCCATTAAAACCCTCAAATAAATTGCAATTTGAAAACAGAATGTAATACCAGCCAAGTTTTCCTCATCCATCTTGTGGCGTGTCATGTAATGTAATTGTGCTGTTAATTTATCCAAGAATTTTCTCTGTGCATGTTTTCATTGGTGTTGCTTAATTTCCCTGCAGACTATTTGAGGGTGTATGGGTGCGTGGAGGTGAGCATACATGCATGTGTTGTGCATATATGTATATGTATCTGTTTCCACTTTAGGGAGAGATAATGGTTCTGTTTACCATGCCATTAGCCAGAGAATCAATCAAGAATTTGAAATGTTTGACATTTTGTCAATAGCTCCTGAGCTTTCTGATATTTTCTAACCTGGAGCAGACCCCCTTTTTCCTGCCTTCCCAGCTTGCCATTGGTTTATGCCTCTCAAGAGTGGGATCACTCAGAGCGCCTGTGGATCCCATCAATAAATATTGACAAAAGGGTTGGGAGACCATTTAAGATCGCAAAGCAATGGCAGTCAAAACAAGACAATGCTGATTTCTGTTCCTGTGCTTAGGAGGCATGCATGAAGTTTTGACAAGGGCAAGGAAAGTGAGAAGAAGTAAATCAATAGGACAGAATGAAAAAGTGCTTGTGCAAAATAATGTTAAAGCAATTACATTTAATTTTCTCTCTTTTAAACATAAGTTCTGGGAGGAAAGATACAGGCAGAAACTCATATAGATTTCTTTGTCTCCCATGCATAAATCAAAAAAGAAAGCTATTCCTCATCTATGGCTGCATCAGCAGTTTCCTCACTTTTATTTATTCTTCTGGGATTTTCTTAATCCTTTATCTCTCCTTGCTCTAAAAACAACACATTCACAGGTGTAAAGAAAAACATTCCTGCCATACACAATCACTTAAAATCTGGTCTTCCATTCTAACTTTAATGCAAATTATGATTTTGTTTGTTTTAATCAATTTCCATTTTGGAGTCAATAATTGCCATATTAAATAAAAAATAAACAACAAAACCACCTTAAAACAAACCCTAATTTTTTTTCATGACAACAAAGTTGACTCAAATGCTAATAAAGAGCTTTTTAAACTAAATAGATCAGCACAATTACACTTCGTTCCTACAGTTTGATTCTTTACAGTACAATGCACCCTGTTTCTAAAGAACTGGTCCTAATTCTATTTTTTCCCTTCTGTGTTTTCAGTTACATTTCAGAGATGTATAGGGACGTATTCCATAACCAGAGAGAATCAAAGACCTGGCTTTCTGAGTCACTGAGCACCTCAGTTTCTGAATGCCACAGAAGCTACAGAGATCAGTACTTATGACAATAACATCTCAAATTTGCTGTACAATGTTATTGATATGCCAGCCATTGTAGTGTCAGTGTCTAAAATCTTTATGGAAGTAATTTTCAATCACTGGGGAAAAAAACCTTAAATTTTAATTTTTCAAGCACGCGATTCCATTTTTTACTTAAGAGTTCAGTCATCAGTGTAGTGCATTTAAAAACAGACATGAGGCAATATTGCTGCAACTCCTCACAAAGGCTTCTTTCCATGCTGAAATTCAAACAAGTGAAAAAAAAAAAAAGTGTTACTAAGACCCAGAGATACAAATAATATTGTTTTCAGCCACAGAGAGCATTTGGAAAAGTGTGAATATACCCGCAGAAAAATATGTTTGCCTATTTTTTCACCATTTTCCCCATAAAAGTATTGTAGGTATAAGTTCAAATTAGGCAAACACAGGTTTTCCAGAAGATTCTATTTTGTTAAATTTCTTACATAAAAGGCAGTGTTTTATTTCTTTGTTTCTGTTTAGTCAACGTGAGGATCAACACTGCAATTATATGAAGGATTTGGTGAGGTACTTGATCAATTATTCAGTAACCATCCCTGAAATGCTTGTTTTGGTATTGTAATGATGGCACTGTAATCACTCTGAGTAATCATTACTTCACTTACTCACTCTTTCTATGTTTAAGATTCCTAAGACTGCAAATATTACAGATGAAAAAAATTAACAGAGTAGTGATTTGTTTAGATGTGTAGGTATAAACCGTGATTTTTTATATATACATAGGATTAATGAAATATTAATACACTGAGAACACTGAATTCAGTTCTGTTAGTCTACTTCAAGGAGAAGAAATGAATATGAGTCTTAAAATGATATAAAAAAACATAAAAAAGAAGTGTTCTTGTTAAATAAAATTAAACAGAGTTTATGTGTCTGTTTCATGTGCACTGGGCATGATTCCACATTCCCTAAGGATACTATACATCACTTTGCTAGTGTAAAGGGAGTATAAATCATCTTTACACTTACTTCATGGCTGCTTTATACTGCCAGAGTCATGTAAAGCAGTGCAAGTGTAAATGAAGTTTGAAATAAAAGGAAACACAACAAAACTCTGCAAGCACAGGTAAAGCACAAAAGACACACTCATGTAATTCTGGTACTTGGAGCTACAGCCATTATGGAAATCAATTGAGGGACTATTTAGTTTCTTCCTTAGAAACATGAGAACATTTAAAGAAAAGGGGCCTGACTGGTGAGTCCGCTGTGGCCTGCCCCATTTAACTCGGTGATGTTTTTAAAGGGACTGATTTGTTTTACTTTTTGATTTCCTTTCTCTGAGCTTTTTCTTGAACAGATTTCTTGAACAGCATCTATTGCTGCCTTCAGCAATGTGTTCCATAATTCAGCTACCCTTTGTGTAATTAAATTCTGCTTGAATTGCTTATAGGCTTCTACTGCTTACAAGCTTTCTCCTTAATTTCTGTCCACGGTCTCTTGTTTCTGAGTTAAAATTGTACTGAGTATATGAGCAACAATGTAGTTTGACTACTAAAATATCTCTGTCTGAATTCAGTCTGACTCTCAAACAAGAAGGCAAGAAAAATTTCTGTAAAATTGCATTTTAACTGACATTTTGGTCTTTAAAATTTCCTAGTGTTAATGTCTGACAGCCGAAATCTATGAAGATAAAATATGTCATGCTATAAACACTCCATTAAAAAAAACCATAAAATCTTCAACTCTGGTCTGGTAAAATTTCCCATATTTTCTTAACAGTTCCTCCATCTAAATTTGGATATGCCTGAATATTTAAAACTCCCAATCGTGCTATTAATAACATGCATGTTTATATGCTTTCCTAAAGCCCTGATAGTTAAAGGAACAGGCTTCTTCCCTCTCCTTCTTCCCCCTTCACTTGGGAAAAAAAAAAAAACTCAGGAAAATACGCCAGTAAACCAAAATGACCACATGAAGTGATATTTTCAAGAAAACCTCAGGAGAAAACCATTTCTATTTCATAGCATAAATCTGAGCTCTTGGCCAGCCTTCCGTTTGCAAGTTGCCTGCACAACTCTCATGCTAATTCGCCACCAAACCTCCAGTTTTATGAAAGCTATATTTTATCTCTTTGGTTCTTTGCAATCACATGAGAGTTGAAAAAGGAATATTAGCACCACTCACATTTTATAGTGGGAGTCACAGTACTTGGTTGACCCCTTTTTCAGGTCCTATTGAATTTCCTATACAAAGGAAATGAAAATGTTTTATATTTAATACAGCAGCATATAACAAGAGGTTTAGTTATTACACATAGTGCTGCAGTTTTCTGCCTTTTGTTTCAGTTGTCTGAACTGAAATTTCAAAGCACGTTTGTTGGGGGTTTTTAATGTTGAAGCTTCACAGAAGGAACAAGGAACACTGTTATATGTATGCAATTTACTCTGAGCAAGTAACATGGAAATCAGAGAATAAAAGCACTGTATGCGCTTTTTGTTATTTGACCCCAAACCTCAGTTAAAATATATTTGAGATACCTTTTCAGTGTGGTCTTGTTATTGTAGAGTACTTCATGAATAGGTAAAATGATTAGTGTTAAATTATCTTGCTCCCTTCACCTATCCACTTTCTTCCACCTGTCCTGAGAATAATTTTAACATTGGGGTAATTTTGTCCCTTGAATCATTTCTTCTAGTCTGTTAATATGTATATATCTCCTAGCTATTAAAAACCTGAACACAAAAGTCAGCTCATAGTACCTAAATTACAACAGCTGTACCAAAGAGGACTAAGTTCTACTTTGTGTGGCAAGAAAATAAAGCATAAAGCCCCATAAGGAATTTAGTACTGAGGCTCCAAAGTCACTGTTATGACATAATTTACATAATTTAGATAATTTAAAACCTCAAAAGTATGAAATTCTAATTCTGAGAATTAAGCCATTCATTTCAATGGTCAGAATATTTGAAAGGCCACATATTGACAAGTTTGGAGTAGATATATATATATATTATAGATATTACTTATATCTATATATTAATAAATGCTAATTAGACATTCTTATATCTATTTAACTAATTATTTATTTTTAATTTAATTATTAAATTAATTTGATATTCTTATCCCAGGGCATTGCTTACAAATTATAAAAGTACGGATAATTCCAATGGGAAATAGCTAAATTTCCAGCTTGATTATTATACTAGTGATAAATGAATATAAGCATTTAGAAGAGGTTAAAGTACAGAACAATGCCAAATACAAACTCAAGAGGACATTGAGGGCACAGTGGTAAAGTTAAAAGAAAGCCTAGCTGAAATAAACCTATCTTCTGATATATACTATGAGCATTTGTAATAAAAACTGATGAAACATAAGTCACACACCTTCAAGGATAAATATGATATTATAATAACAGAGACAAAACCAAGTTCATTGCATAAATATGTAAAACATCACAAAATAAAACTAAGAGAAAAAATAGGTCGGGGATTATTTTTGCTTTGCTGATTTTTTTGTTTGTTTGTTGTTTTTGTTTGCTTTGGTTTTGTTTTTTTCTTAAAGGAAAGAGCAGTAGTATGACTAACATCTTACATGCACAGTTTGCAGTTCAACTATATTAGGAATCCTAGAATTAGCAATTTCTTGCAACATTTAATGTCTTTCTGTAGTGTTTTATTTAAAAGCAATCAAATTTTCAAGGTTTTCTGCTTACAAGAAAATTAGATTATTCTTTCATTCTTTATTAGCTCCGTTTTGGGTTCCTTCACCAGGCACTGGCCTGCTCTTCAATCCTTCTGTGTTTTCTATAGCATGGATGCATCCCTAATTTAATATCACTGGTTTAAGGGAGGAAACCTTGCAGACACGACTATTATATTGACTGTGGGACCACGTACCACCACACAGGTGCTGCCTGTGTTTGGTTCAAGCACTTTGTGCATCCCAGTGGATGCTTATCTACAGGTTTGTACTTATCAAATTTTTGTCTATACACTTAGCTCCATATTGTTGACAAGACAGGCAATGCTGAAAGGGAGAGAAGTCCAGGTCATGTGAACAGTGCAGACAAGCAAGAGATTCATATGATCAAGCATTGGTGACAGTTAGGAATGCTGTTTATAGTGGAGACTATAATGAAAGCTTGAAACCATGTTTGGATTTCAAATATCAGTGTTTTGAGGGGAATTGGATTTTGTCGGTGGGTTTCAGACCCATTTGAAGGGAAATACTAACGCTTTTTTTTTTTTTTTTTTAAATAGTTTTTTTTGCATTTTTCTCTGTCCCTAATGTCACTATCATGAGGAGGAAACAAAGATTTTTGGTGGTCAACACTCTTCCTAACAAGTTCATAAATTTGCAGCATACTGAAACATCGATTTTTTCTTTTTTCAGAATTACCTTTTAATGTTAAAATTATCTGACATAACTGCTCCCCACATCCACTGTACAAGTTACTTAAGGGCAAGAAGTGAGTCACAGGTGATTTGAGCTTCAAAAAATTGGAAAGGGAGGGGAAACTGAAATTTTAGGAAGATAGACGGAAGTAAGCACTTGTCAATAATTTTTTTATTAATTTCTTGGACATAATAAAGTAGTGGAATATTCTTCTCAGCTCCTTCTCTTGTTTGGGGTGGCTAAGCCATCTATTCATTTTCACTGGAAGCAGTTATAAAAATATGTCCATCACAGCTGGATTGTTTTTATTCGTTTTTCATGGGCAGTTCTGCAGTAGGGACTTTACAATGCCAGGGTCTGCTCTGTGGCATACAAGTTGGACCAAATGAGTGATAAAATATAAATGTGAACCCATGTAAGTAAAGCAATATATTTTTCTATACACTGTACCTTGTCTTACAACACTGGCTATTATTGTAAGACAAAGCTGATACAGATAGTAGGAAAGACATCATGTTCTGCTCTTGAGATTTTGCTTGCCTTCCTTAACGTTTACTTCAGATGAGAAAAAAAAAGCAATTCAGAATGTGAATACATGGACAACACACAGAAATTTTAGCCTTCTGAAGCAGGAATAAAGCTGATTTTCAGGCCATTTTGTGTGTGTATGTGTGTGTGTGTGTGTGTGTGTGTGTGTAGTAAATATGAATTCTGATGTTATATGGTGATGTTTGTCACCTACTGTTTCCTTACACCTCTCAATGAAGAGGCCATCTGCTGAGTGCAGCTATCTGATTAGGGAATGTCTGAACTCTCAACTGCCTTGTACTGCCTTTTTGATCAACAACATTCAGTATTATTGCTGATGTACAGGAAAGTGAAAATTGCTCATTCTCAATGCCTTTAATCAGAAGGCACATCTTGATCTTCAGCTGCGATGTCTTGGCTAAAACAGTAGTGCTCATATGACACACAGTAATTTCTGGATATCAAAATTAACATTTCTTTTGAAATCGTTTAGGAAGGTATTCAACCTTTACCTCATGTGCATTGCTGAGAATGCACCTCAGGAAAGTATTCACTGTTACTATGGGAGATTTATTTTACCTTCAGCAATTCTTTATCTGTTGACACAATCCTGCATAATCTTAGTTCTTTATAAAATTGTCAATTATACAATGTATCTGTGACTTTAAATTGTAAAACTCATTAAAGAGCAGAGAAACATTTGTCTTCTAGATCACATAAGTGAGTGCAAGGAAAGGACGTATCTATCTGCTAAATACCTGTATAATCTTGGAACTCTGATACTTGAAAATTGAAGATAGACACCACATTCAAAATAAGTCAATGTCTCTGGTGGTATGGGGTCTACAGAGGAAACTGATGCAAACATTTTGCCAAACACAGCTAAGACAACTTGGAGACATGTTAAGGAAAGTAGACATCACTTGTCCTAAGGGTTTCTGGAATTGCTTTAGAGCTTCTGTCTAGAAAATAAAACTACACTTAACAGATAAAACTTGTGAGGGATGCAAATTTTAATCCAAGGATTTTTTTTTTAATTTAAAATGTTTGAGAAGAAGCCTTGTGCCAAAGATTAGAACTTGGCTTCTAATGGAAAATACTGCAGTTGAAAACCTTAAAATAGTTTTAAGCAACCTCTTTAACTTCCCTGAATTTTACTTCAGCCACTCTACATTCATTCCTATCTCATTTAGGCACAAGTGAAGCAATCAAATTTTGAGTCCTTTTAAGCCTTCCTAATTGTAGCAAGACTGTGCTATCTTATCAGTGAGAGCTCTACAAATACAATTATTAACTACTGATTTCTTTCTCTTGCCACAGCTGTATCACATCAGCATAACGTTTGCCTGCTAAGAATCAGAACTTGAACATAAAAAGTGCTTCTTGCAGTTTACTATGCTAGTTGACCTCTTTCACCAAAAGCGAGGACTTCTGAGAGACCCTTATGAAGTATACTGTCAGATACAAGTGATATTTCAAGAAGAAAATCACAACATTAAAAACTGTGAGACAGATGCCTGTCTTACTATAAGCAGATGCTATGTAAATATTGATGAAAAAGAAAATTCTTGCCCCAGAGATTATACTGTTTGAAAAGCAGCAGCACACTGTGTGCATGCAGCCCAGGAGAAGAGTTTGTGGAAGCAACGCAAGATACTTCCAGTTCTCATAAGCTGTGCTGCAAACAGCAGTCTAATGCACATGAAGTTTGCTCTTAAATTCATATGTTGTCATAGGACTGATCTTCAGATTTATGCTTACCACACATAAAACTTATTATTTATATTTTCTTCAGGGTAAATGGATTTTTCAATAGCAAAATTATTTTTAAAAGGTGCTGAAGTTCATTCATAAGCAATCCCATCCAAATTAATGTCTACCATGCTGTAAAAAGAAGGTAGAAATTTCAAGTGGCATAGGGAGCAAGTAAGTAAATAATATATAAACAAATAAGACTGTTAAATATAGTTCATGCTGAACAATTCCAAGAAAACATGTGAGTTTTATTACCTTTTGGGGAATTCTTTTCTCATTTTAAATATTTCCATAGAAACCAGTATACGTAAATGGGAAGTTCAACTAAATAAACCTAGGTGTAAGCTAGAATAAGAAGTGATGCAATTTTGTTCAATTTTTGCATTAAAAACTGCAAGACAAACTCCAATTACATTGTGAAGATATTGTTAAAAGTCCTGAAATTTATTGGACTGATACATCCAGACATTTTCTTCCAGGCTTTTGAATTGATTCAGTTCAGGGAAATGCAGTACAGTTAGCATTCAACTTTAATTGCAATGAGGTGACAACATACTGGGTAATGAGTTGTTTATGAATTGTAGATGTGTTTACAATGAGTTGACAATGTGTTGGATAAAGTGTTCTTCTAAAGTTGTAGATCTATTTACAGTGAGCAGTGGAAGAATGTGCATTAGTTGTCGATTTGTTTGTTTACATTGTTTTCGATTTGCAATTGCTATAAAACAAATCGCAGGCTGATGAAGGATGATTGTGTGCTTTAATGATTTACTGTAGTAGCTTGTCTGAAAAGTACTTAACTCTGCTTCATCTGTCAGTTCTCACTGCAAAAGCTCCTAGTCACAATAGTTTTATTAGCACAGCATGGGCCATTTGTAAGAACATTATGCATCTAAGAAATCTCAGTGCTTTCCTGTTCAGTCTGTTGTATTTTGGCTGGCTGAGCTGAACTGAATTCCTTCTGCTCTGTGTAAGTTTATATCTTTTAATATGTACCTCGATGTACACTTGAAACATACAAATACCATCCCTGGAAATACTTTTCCTGATATGTCCTAAAACAGGTCACATGCTCAAAGTTACATTGCTGTTTGCTCTTTCTTACTGCTGCTACCTTCTCAAAAACAGTTTTTTTAAAAAAAATCTACCATCAGGTTATGCTGGATTACATGACATGAAAAAAACCCAAATATACATTAGGGGATTTTTAGGTTACAGAAAATCTTTCACCAGTTTGCAGTAATTTGGCAAAATAAACTTTGTCATATATGCTGTTACTACAATCACTGTACACTTTTTTTTTTCAAAACAGACACAAAAAGGAATTTTTGATTTTGCTCCCATGTTAGTTTTTCCCAATTGCTATTCCTGTGACCTTGAACAAGCATGTTTCATAGGTTTTCTCTTTGCTTGTTCCCAAGAATATTATATATCATATTTCCCCCTTTCATCTTCCCTCCCCATAAATATTTTAAGTATGGGTTCTTGACTAAATTTTTGCAACCCATACCTTATCATGGGTTTCTCCAATATTTAAACACATTTTGTCCTCAAATACCTGCAAAAAAGCTCCCAAAAGAGCTGATAAGGGAGTATAGTGATGTCTGACGTCTGGATTACATTGCTATGCAGAAAACCTGCTCTATTCAGTCAAAGAGAAGAATTTCTGGACCTTGTCAAAATACAATTTTCAATGTCCTGAATAATATAAAAACTAGTTTGAACAATCTAATTACTAAAATCCGGACATCTGATACATCTCTGAAATCTTAAACACTTTAGACAGATCTGGAAAATAAGAAGTCTGAATATATATAATACAGCATTTAGAACTGGTATACTGCTCCTCGTATGGCTTCCCCTCAGGGCCCTTCACCAAGTTGGTTGCCCTGATTTGGATGCTATCTAGTGGCTTAATATCTTCTTTATATTGCAGTGTCCCAAACTGCACACAATATCCAAGGTGAGGCCGCCCCAGTGCAGAGCAGAGCGGGACAATCCCCTCCCTTGCCCAGCTGGTGATGCTGTGCCTGATGCACAGACACGGACAGGGTTGGCCCTCCTGGCTGCCAGGGCACTGCTGACTCAGATTCAACTTGCCACTGACCAGGACCCCCAGGTCCCTTTCCGTGGCACTGCTTTCCAGCATCTCATTCCCCAGTCTGTCTGTGCATCCTGGATTACCTCAATTCAGCACTTCCCCTTGTTGAACTTCCTATGGCTGGTGATTACCCAGTCCTTTAATTTGTCAAGGTCTCTCTGCAGGGCCTCCCTGCCTTTGAGGGAGTCAACAGCTCCTCCCAGTTTTGTGTCATCTGCAAACTTGCTAAGTATCCTTTCCAATCCTTTGTCCAAGTCATTTATTAAGATGTTGAAGAGCACAGGGCCTGAGATTGAGCCCTGTGAAACCCACTAGTGACAGGACACCAGTCTGATGTCACCCCATTCACTGTTACCCTCTGTGCTTGACCAGTGAGCCAATTGTTCACCCACCACATGATGTGTGTATCCAGCTGTCCTGGAGATTTTGTCCAGAAGGATCCTGTGAGAGACAGTATTGAAAGCCTTGCCGAAATCCAAAGAGATTACATCAACTGGCTTCCTTTGATCACTTATGCGGGCTACCTTGGCATAGAAGGAATTCAGGTTGGATAAGCAGGACTTTCCTCTCATGAAGACACTCTGGCTGTGACCAATAACCATGTTGTCTTTCAGGTGTTTTTCAATACCTTCCAGAACAATCTTCTCTATAACGTTACCAGGAACTGAAGTGACACTGACAAGCCTGTAGTTTCTAAAGTTCTGCTTCTTGCCCTTCTTGAAAATAGGGACAATATCAGCTGGGAGGCTGACAAGCAGGGGCAGTGTGTCTCCACAAGAACTTTCTGTGCATACCTCTATATGGCTATAGACCTTAACTGACTTTTGGATATAAATCCTTTGCCTTTTTGAGAATGAGAAAAAGAAAGAGAGATCAGCAGGAAGAAAAGTAACTTCTCCCCAAGTCAAAACTTTCTTAGGCATTTTGGCAACTAGAGCTTGACTTTTTCTGTGAATGATCCCAGCATCAGGAATGTTGTCTGTGTTGATGCAGTGTTGTCTGCATTTTTTTTATCACATTAGTAAATAATGCCTCTATAGAACATTGAGGATTAAAAAAAAAAAAATCATGATATTGTCTATCAATGACAAGTATAATGAACATTTTACTTCAATAAGATACACTTAGGAAACTTCTCATTATGTCCATTTATCCAGAATAAATAATAAGATTGAATTTAATGTATTTTTCTATTGGCTTTTTAGAGCAGATTAACATTGTAAGATGTATACGTCCATTATCTTTCACAAACATAACATTTAAAACTAGAATATATTACTTTTATACATCTAGATCACATTATACCACATTTATATTATAACGAGACATTTTTCCATAGTGTATTTTGTTTTTAATTCAGTCCTATTCAAATAATATAATTAAAAAAAAAAACCAGTCATGTCCTTTTATACATAGTACTTTGTCATGGTAAAACTACTTGTTTCTTCAATTACTCACTAATTTTCTAGTGATATCAATTCTAATTACAGGAAATGGAAACTTTACTGCAAAATAGCTGCAAAGGCTGGGAAACATAGTTAAGGATTATTTTCTCTCATTGGGAAGTACTTTGACATATAAGGCCAGGTTCGATGGGAGTCTGAGCAACTTGGTCTAGTGGAAAGTGTGGAAAGGCCAATGGCACAGGGGTGGGAACTAGATGATCTTTGAGATCCCTTCCAACCCAAGCCATTCTAAGATGTTCTATAAGCTGATACTTTTTGCATTAGGAAATAAACAATGAAATAAGCAAATAAAACAGATTTAATGGCAAACAATTAGGGGGTAATTTTCTAAAGCATGGATGGAAGGCACTTGTCGAAATCCCACTAACAAATAATCAAAGCTGTGGATATGCATCCATTCACATTGCTTTTGAAAACATACCCCAGAATGAATAATTTTCATATGTACAGTAAGTTCATAGCTGACACTTTACTGTCCACTGAGCCATCTTTTTCCTCATCTGGAAAATGGGTTATGCACATGTTTTTATATCAAGAAGCAAGGTAGTGCTCTTATTTACTAATATGTACTGCCATAAAACTTTGAAAAGAATTTTAATGATATTTGCAAATTACTTGAGTCTAAAACTAACCTAGCAGCAAAGAATACAGAGAAGGTAATAGAGAAACTGCTGTTCATGTAATTTTCATAGCTTCTTACATATTCATGTTCCAAAAGGATTTCTTTCACAGAAGCTCATGCTCATCTAACCAGACACTTTGTAAGTAAAAATGCATGAAATTTAAACCAGCTTTTCATATGAACATTTTTTTATGGCTGAGTGTTTTAGCAATCCAGCAATGGTAGACACCTATAAATGTATAATGTGATGGATTGGATTGTAATGCAGTCTGAATGCATATGGAGGTGGTGTTTGCCCTTCAGTGCAAATCCATTTTAATGTCAAAAAGACTCCATTGCAATTAATAGTGCATTGTACAGGCAGTAAGTAAGAAGTGGCACTAGTTTTTCCCTTTGAAAAAGAATCTAAATCTTGCTCCTAATTATAAAAATTATGACAAAGGATAAGGCTACTGTTAATGAGGAAATACTAATAACATCAAAATATCATTGGATAGGTTTGGATTCCTGGTTTGAACCTGTATGCAAAATGGGAATTTTAAAGAATTTGTTAAAGAAGATTTGCTCTCTTCATGATTTGTCAAAGCACATTGTAAAACCAGCAACAAACTGACACCTTACACAGACATGCATGAATTTGGAGCATGTCAACCTGGGGAACTCGGGAAAGTTAAACCAAAATAGCTGAAAGGTGTGAATGTAAAGCTTGTTATGTAAAGTGCTTTACAATTGTGTGAATATGGTCTCTGAAATCTAAAATGCTTTTGAGCCTTTTCAGTAGTAAGACCACCTTGTTTCTCTTCAGGACTCAAAGGCTGAGATCTACACCCACATGCTTAGACAACTCTGTTAAGCTTTTCTGAGAGTCTTCTGGTAAGTATATCTCTAGTTTAAACTACATTAGAAAGTATTATTTAATAGAAAAAAGTCCAAAATTGGTTTAATTTCTGTGCGACCGATAGATACATTTAGATTACTCATATGTTTAAAATGAGGATTCATATATTTAAAACCACGTATTGTGCTAAATTTCAATGAGCCTAAGAAAATCTTGGTGGAACCCTCAGGACAAAAAGGAATAGAGTGATGTCCCCTTGTGATGTCTTCACTAAAATGCAGTGCAGAAGCAAGTCTCATAAATGACTCGATAGTACTGGTACCAAACATTCTGTAAAGAAAAGGTTTTGTTCTTTCTCAAATTCCCAAAAATTACTAAGAAGAAAGACATTTTAAAATATAAAAAGCCTTCTTTTTTTTTTTTTTCCAGCACTCTGGTTTTAGTTCCAAAGCTTTTTTTCTAGGAGGGTAAAAACGTTGCTTCAAAAGTAAAAAGAGAATGAATAATTTAATTGTACAAATTACGTAGATTTAAATTCTCTGTGGCTACAGGTCTCAGAACAAGAAACTCTAAAATAAAATATAATTCTCCGCAGATATTTGGATTAGAGAAAAAGCTGTAAGTGCATATCCAGTTCCATTAAACTTGAAAAATTTCTCTTCTCCTAAGTTCATTTACAGCACCCTTATGTTACCTCTTCAGTATTATGTCCAAAATTTTGAAATGTAAACAAGTTACCCATATTTCTGATACATCCAGTTTCTGCTGTCCATTTTTAAAATTTGGATGAAGCTTGTCCCAAAATCTTGTAAAGTTTGAAAAGTCACAAAATTTCATTTTTTCAGAAACGTTCTTCTGGGATATGGAGAGAGTTGTCCATTACTACTGTACCACACAGAATTAGAAGGGTAAAAGCGGGAAAACTCATGGGTTGAGAAAAAGACAGTTTAATAGATAAAGCCACACATGCAAACAAAGCAAAACAAGGATTAATTCACTGCTTCCCATGGGCAGGCAGGTGTTCATCCATCTCCAGGAGGGCAGGGCCCCATTATGGATAATTGTTACTTCGGAAGACACATGCCATCACTCTAAACAATTCCTCCCTTCCCTCTTCTTTCCACCAGTTTATATACTAAGCATGGTCAGGAATATCCCTTCGGTCAGTTTGGGTCACCTGTCCTGGCTGTGTCTCCTCCCAACTTCCCATGCACCCCCAACTTCCTTGCCAGTGTGGCAGTATGGAAAGTGTGTAAGCCTCGCTCAGCAATAACAAAAACATCTCTATATTATCAACCCTTGTTCAGCAGAACTCCAAAACACAGCCCCATACCAGCCACAGGGAAGAAAATTAACTCTACCCCAGCCAAAACCAGCACAACTGTAAAGTCACAGATGGACAGGAATGGCAACATAATGGTAAAATGCAATCTATGATTTCAGGTTGCTGGTTGGCAATGAATAGTTTAAACCTTTTTTAATAACTTTTCAACCTTAAAAAAATTAAGTCTCTGCACTACTCCCTTAGTTATTGAAAATCTTTTTCTTTTTTCCAACACAAACCTTTTCAAAATAGAAGTTATGTTCAAGCGGCCTGTCATGTAATACTGTGAGTGCCAACAAGATATTTTCCTCTCTTTTCTAATTGGGTAACACAGCTAATTACTGTTGTCTGTGGAATCATGTTTGATTGGCACCTTGAATGTAAACAGAAACCATAATTTCAGATGATACTGTATAAACATTTGGAGTAGGGATGTGCAAGCAGTGAAACTTCAGGCAAAGGAAATGTATATCCTAGATAAAAAAGTTACCTGTGTATTATAGCTGTCTAATCTCTGATATCAATTCTTTAAAAACATAGGGCTTATTGCTGAATGCCTACAATAATTTCCAAAGACTCATTTGGCAAACTATTTATTAAAAAAAATCAGAAATTATTGGAAATTACGCAGAAACATGAAAATTGAATGTCAAAGTAAAGTAGTCTTTGGATACATTTTAAAACCCTTCTAGATTAGGTCTATAAAAAGTTAGGGAATCAGAGGTGTAATCCATAGTACAAAAGCATGAGATGTTAAAACTAAGTTTGAAAATGTCTTCTAAAATACTGTGTACAAATCAAGTTCAGATGTACTAAGATTATTGATAGAAAGGACCTGTGTCATGAATATTATCAATATGTCAGATTTTATAATTGTACTCCAGAACTCTCTGTCCAAGTTTTCATCATCATCCTTTTTGATATTAAAAAAGAAAACAGAACTGATTGTGCTACATAAATGCACAGGTCAAAAGATACTTGGACAAGATACTTGGCACTGGGGAGGGAGGAAGAGATTGAGTCCTGATTTTTTTTCTGTAAAAATTTTATCCAGGACATGAAAAGCAGAATGGTGCAAAAACCAATAAAAGGACAAATATCTGCTGAAACATTTATTTTGCAAACTTCCTCCCCCTTTGCTTTTTCTATTGCTTTACCTCTGCTCTTCAGATTCCTAGACCTTTATTTATATTGTCATATTTCATTCAATGAAGACTTTTGCAGAATGTTCAGAATTACCATTAACTCATTGAAAGTCCTGCTGGACAATTCTAACTGCTTCAACACATAACCAAGAACCCGTTAAAATGATGTGTTCATTTTGGGAAGAAATTTGGAAGCCCTCCCCATTCTGACTATTTTATACAATTTGTTATGTCTACCAAAATCACCCAGTTAAAGAACTTTGTCTACTTTCTTGAAAGGATTTTGTTTTCATGAAACCAACCTCTCTAAATTTCATATTGTAGAAAAGAAGAACACATGGACCACTTAAATAATTTTTTTAAAAAAAGACCTTTCTCTATATGAAATATTTTTTAAAATCTTGAAATTATATATAACAACAATTCTGAAGGAAGTCCAGCTTCTGTTAAAGTTCTATTTTTCTAAGAAAAAAACTTTATTATGAAATGCTCTGTTGAGGCCAACAAGACATGGAAGCTGCAGTTTTGAGTTGTAATTGCCAATTAGAAGGGTTAAGAAGTGATATTTTTGTTAAAATTTGTTCATTGAAGCTAATTCTAAAGGTTCTAGCTGATTGTTATGAGGCACTATTTTTTCCAGAGCCAAGAGATTCTGTGCCTTGTGCTCTGACATGCACTGGGACAAAAATTATCTAGAATATCATGCATTGTCTCTTGAAAGACATCGTCTGGGAGCAATGGCATCTGGCAGTAAATGATGCAAAACATGACTTTATGTGACAATTCGGGCATTGAATGGTGTACTTCAAATGGTAATTGCAGTACTGAGTGTTTTTCATTCGTGAAATTTTTGAGAAGCCAAGATACTGCAGAACATGGAGAGATTTATCCCTTGTGCCTCCTCTCCTTTGAGCCTGGCTGAATAGTTCTATCTGAATTAAGTCCTTGATTTACTCACAAAGTAAGGAGCTCTCACACTGAGTTACTCTCTGGCCTGTAATGCTTGCTTGGGATGTCACAGAATTTGTACAACAAAAACCTCACAACTGCATTTGTCTTATGTGTAAATGATCAGTTTCTTCTGTAATAAATATTTTTTCATATGTACAATGGTAAGGGCATATATAAATTTGCTAGTTTTACATTAAAATGAAACATTTTTTTACATATTAAATGTTCAGTTACATACTGCTTCCTTCTGAAAACACAAACCTTTGCTTTACTGTGGATCAATATAATCTCATTACACCGTCTTTTTTTAAAGTTTGGGTCATGTGCTATTGTTCTTGTCTAGTTATTTTGCTATGGATAGGGTCACCTCCTGATTTTGAAATTTTAAAACACCATGAGGCTTTAAGTTTTTTTAGCTCAATGCATATTTTTAATGTACTAGTCTAGATGGCATTTCTGGGAATTGAATTAAAATGCGGATCTATGGAAAAAACCCAAAATGATTTATTAAAGGCCAGAAATTACATTATATAATGACTTAGCTGAGAAATAGAAATTAATGCGATATATCTGCTAAGAAGTGAATCTGTTTTCATGACTGGAGACTGAAAGTTCAGCAGGAGGAGGAAGCACATGGGACCAGCTCACTCACAACAGGCAGCAGCAGCTGGTACACTGAAGCTAAGGGGATTGCAGAGGGGTTTTCTACCAAGATGTGCAGAAGACAACCATGACGACCTAATCTGCAAAATACCTCCTAAGCAGAGACTCACAGGGAGATCTCAGACCAAAAAAGTACTACCCTTATTTGTAAGGGCTTTTCTCTGCAGAAATCTCAGGTATATCACAGGGTTCACAGTCCTGCCCTGCCCTGTCAAAGGGCCAAATCCCTCTTTCATTCTCAAATAAGATGTTTGTCCAATTGCCAGCAGCATGTTTAGTCAGAGATTTGGACACTACTATATGACAATTAATTGTTTAAAAAATGCTGCTTCAAAAATGAAACTAAATTCCAGCTTTTCACGTTTATAGTCACTGACTTTTAGGACAACAGCTACAGGTGATCTTCTGCCATCTTTGCAAAAAGGCTTCTTACTGCTTTTATTAAGCCCTGGAAAGAATTAAAACATGTAAGATAAGCAATGTATTGATATTTGGAAAAAAATCTTTGCCATGTTACTAATAAAATTGTACTTGATGTATAATTTGTACACTAGATAAGGTCTATATTAGGATATAACTTGCTCTTTGATCCAATTGTAGTTGATGCTCATATCAGCAACAGATAAATCCTCAATATGGATATTCTGCTTCCATCCACAAACCCTTTCTTATCCATGCAGAATCTCAGAACTTCTTTTACAGACAAATATTAATACAGATTCTACCCGAGCTGACTTACTTTGTGGTATAACAAATTGGAGGGGCTAAGTGATATTGTATTACTCAGTGTAATAAACGTCAACTGCAAGGTGAGCTCTCTGGTACTGACAGTACAATAAATAAAAGCCAGAAAACTTAGTGAACCTCTCAGTGCATGAAAGGGGAAATTTTTGGAATGCAAGGTTAGACCTTTCTACCTGGGAAGAAGACTCAGGGCTGATGAATGCATATAAGTTTTACAACTGTAGATGTAGGTCATTTAGTTGTATGCTTGCAAGTTTTTTAGCTGATAACCATTAATCTTCAACAATCCTATTATAAGTAGAAATGGAGAAAATAAATATCATGTTGCTGAAACCTGTCATGTTTAAAATCTTCTACAGATCAGAAAGAAAAAGTTTAAACACTTTTACGTATATTCTTACACATTTGCTATGGCTTCTTACTTTATCAAAGGAATTGGGTTTTCTTTGTGGATGATTTAAGCCATGATAAAACCAAAGAATACATCTGGAAACCATTTTTGATTTATCATCTAGGAAGCCTTCTACATCAGACATCCTCTGAACAAGTCACTGTATAAAATATTCCAGCACTACGATATCTGCCTCCCTCCATTACCAAAACAAACAAACAAAACCCCCAAAAAGATAATTTATTTAAAGATTTTATGCTTTGGGAATATCAAGGCTTTAAATAGGAGCCATTGAATCAGCCAATGCAAACAGCTATTTTATATGTATATTTTCTCTTTGCAAACTCTTAAGTATTTGCTAGTTAAAAACCCCTCACAAAACATACTAATATTTCAAGCCTCTTTTTTTCTGAGCAGTGAACAACTCTTACAAAAACAGTTAAATGAAGGTCATGTAATATTCAGGGAAATAAGTCAACAAGATGTTCTAGAAAATAATTTATTCCCAAACATAAGGTAAGATCTGAGTTGCTGACTGGCTAGTCTAACCATTTGAGCTGGTTTTTTTGGTAAGCATGTTTGCTAATAGTAATCTGAAATACATTTCATTGTATTTGATCAAAACTCACTTTTTCATTTCATCATTCTATTAGGAAAATTGCTTATTGGAATAGTCACAGAAGTTAAAGGAAGGCAAAGCACATGTCTGTGGTCTGTTATTATCTAAAAAGGACTTGCTTTAGAGCACTGTTTCATCTTGCAGTCAGAAGCATAATGCCCAATGATTGAAGGTAGAAGTCAGTAAAGTGCAAACTGGAAGTAAAAGGCAATTTTTGATGGTGAGGACAATTAACTATTGCAACAATTTTCCAAGGGATACAGTAATCTTTTTTACCGCTTGGAATCTTTAAATCAAAATGAGTGGGTTTCCAAAAGATAATCTGTTATGCCTCTGTGGGTTATTGTCTGCTATGGGAAAAATGAATGAAATGTCTGACCTTTTTTGCAGAAGAAGTCAGACAACATGATTGTAATGGCACCTTCAAGATACATTAGTGTACTCATTTAGCCTTTTAAAATTTGAACTAATGTTAACAGGGTCTTTTTAAAAAATTATTTTTCTGGTTTTTAGTGTATTGTGGTCTCAAATTTACTGTCACATTTGTGACATTGATAGAAACAGCATTCAAACACTATAATTTTCTTTGTTACAATCACTCAGATGCCAAACAGGGAGCAACTTTCACCTTCTGCCTCATTGCTGTATCACCCACAGGTAATCTGTAAATAACAGTGACTGGCTATGCCAAAGTTTGTCCTTGTAACAAAAAGGAGACAGCTGAAGAAATGAGGCAGGGGAAATTCTGCACAACCAGTGCCAGTTTGGTGATCTGTCGGTGTCAAATTATCATTTCCATTTTGTCTTCTGATTGTAACTTTCACTGCGAATTAGAGCATTCATTTTGTAGCAGCATCTTGACATGTAGTGAGGGAATCATGATAGTCTATGACAGAGCAATCAGCAGCTGAGTGGAACCAGTACCCTGAGTGGCCCTTCCTTACTAGAGCAATGATATTCATATTGTTAGAGCCATTAACTGCGAATAACTACAGACGCAATGGAGGGAAAATGATGGCAAAGGTTTGGAGCTGAAATCTGGACATTTCCAGTTCACTTCCAACTCCTAGCATGTAATCCACACGGGGAAAAAGGAAACTATCTTCCCCAAGCAAGGCAGGCCATCTAGCAACAGAGGCAAAAAGACCAGGCAAAGCACCACAGGGGATCTGCTTGACTTAAGTCAAATATAGATCAATCTTAGGACTCCCAGGTGTAGCAATATCTAGTTCCATAGACCACTAATCAAGAAAATCATGTTCTTCAAATAACCAGCGTTACTGCAAATATTCCTATTAAAGAAGGTAAAAGAAGTGTTGAGGAAATGTTTCATATTCTTTCTATTCTCTCATTAATTTTGCTGCTTCAGTGGCAGCAATAAGGGGTTTTTTTCCCGCTAAGAAGCAACTCATTTAGCTATACTCATCAGAACACACTACAGCTCAGCGCTGGACAGAAGAGAGGTTTCAAAACTAAAAATGGCCAACCATTGTGTAACATTCTGTCTTCCTTCTGTTGGTGTAGCTGGAAAACCCCATCTTAATTATTCCTCCTTTAAAAAATGCCATTACATATGTAAGATAGTTATTCTAAAGAAAGGATGAGTATATTGCATCATCAGAGCTAATTTTATTTTGAGCCAAGTCACCTATGCCATGTGTTTATTACCTTTGTCAATTACATTTATTAATTGGGAATTTAGCATGTGATGTACAGCAAAATGGTTGAAACAATAATTTTTCAAAACTAGTACATAACTCAAGCAGACGGTGACTGTTGAAAACTACATATAAAGAAAATTCAAAACAACTTATTAATTAGAAAGCATTCCCATATAAATTCCTTTGCTAAAAAATCTATAGGTTTATTTGAAATTAGTTTTCTAGTAACTGGTTTGTAATTGTATAGTACTAAGAATTATGACTGAGTTTTCTCTATTTTCAGCTGAAGAAACTACAATAAAGGCTTCAAAGTCCAGGAAAATATCCTCACCTTAGATGTATTAGAAAAAATATTTGTTAAGGGACTGTGCAGGTAATGATATGAAAAGGTAAACACCTAATCACATGGGTTGTGAAGCATAACAGTCTTCATTGTTATACAAAGTCCGACTCTATTTCAATAATGTTATGAAAGCACTGCTGTTCAAATTCTTTCTCCTTCTGCACTAAATCTCTCCCTAATGCACCACCACTGAAATCAACAGATTTTTGCCAAGGATATACAGCGCTCACTGCCATTGAAAACTGTATTTTGACATTTTAAAGCCCCATTTGCAAACTATGATGTCTTTTTCACATTTCTTAGCAATATTTCCACTAAGACCTGAATGTACAGAAGGGATTTTTCTGGCTAAAGAACCAGAAGAAAAGGAAACTCTTATCCTTGGATCAACAGCTCCTGCTGATGAATCTATTGACTCAATTGGTTTGATCAATTAGCCATTACAGAGTTAACTATTTTCTTTTTAAAAAATGACAAATTCTTTAATTCTGCAAATCCACTGCACAAGAATACCCAAGAATATCAAAATACAAAAATATATGAGGAGAAAAAGGTCATTTAGTAACATATTCTTCTAGCCCAGTCAGTGCCTGCCTGCATTTTTTCTCCTCTTAAAGGTAAGAAGATGACACTGGAAAATTGATGAGTTTTGGTGGTTTGTTCTGAAAATTAACCACTGTCTTCCATTTATCACATCACAAAACCCCTTCAAGTATAAAAGGATGGACTCAATTATTTTGGAACTGTTCTTGAATTATTGGACATCTGATCAGTTCGGTGTAGGAACAGGAATGCATAAATTGCATTTTTGGATATCAGGTCTACTGTTCAACCTCACTTATAAAATATTTTTTTCTGCCATAATGCCTTCTCTTTAACACATTCCTATATAATCATCCTAGTGGCATCAAACTGTGATGTATCTGATGTGGAAAAAAAAATCTCCCTGTTAATACTGTCTTACTGATCAGAGGCCATGTCCTGACTGGGTCAGCTTTTTTTGCTGTGTGCAGTAGGTTTGTACAAAAAAGGGCCATCACTGCTCTCACGATGCTCTCACTGGAACCCACTGTTTTTGTCTGGTGAGAGCAGGATCACCTCCCTCTCAGATTTCTGAAAGAACTGTACATGAAATTAAAAGTTCTGATACTTTTAGAAGAAAACTAATAAGTGTGATACTATTTGATTAGAAATGGTAAAAGGAAGGATTTATGAAAGATTTTGAAGGAAAAGCTAAAAATTTAGATATAAGTAGGTTGAAATGCAGTGTGAGTTTATAATCGAACAGGATAAAAGAGTAATATACCTCATAGACAAAAGAAATGCTCTATAAGTCACCTTCATTAAAACATATCAGATAATTCTACATTGCAAGATATTTGCCAAACAAATATTAACAAGGAAATGGAAAGCCTTGTCTTTTGAGATCAGTTTTTTAAGCATGGCTTTTGAGGCTGTGAGGAAATATGATTGCTGTCTCCAAATGTATCAGGGTGTACATGCCAATGAGGGGAAAGAACCATTTAAAGATATGATCCATTTAAAGAACAAGGATTGATGCCAAAAGCCATTTTGAGAGAAAACACTGTAAGGTTTCCGGCTGTTAGAACTTCTGGGACTGTCTTCCAATGGGAGAACATGGGAGAGTAACTTCATAGGAAGCTCCTCGTGTTTCTGAAGGGAGCCAGATAAAGCAGTTCTTGCAGAAGCAAAGGGCTCCACTCAGTGAAGTAGGAGCTTTCTAGTTTTACTCTCTGAACAAAAACAGAAAGAGTAAAAAATCACGCTAAAGTTGGGAGCCTCACTTTTAAATGCCTCTTAAATATTTATTTTTCATCTTAATTGTAATTATTCCTAGAATTCAAAGCTTTTCTTTCTACCAGCTATCCCCTCAAAAAACCACACAATATAATTGAAATCTCTCCCCTAACAACAACACTTGTAGGAATAGAAAAACAGAGTTTCACTTTGTAGACGTTGTGAATGCAAGACTTCACCACCATGATAATTTCTGGTCACTGAGGCTGCCCTGGCTTTATTGTTGTGATAAAAATAATCTTGTTTCCTAGACTTTTTTTTTTCAGATTCCAGAAAGGACCTGTCACCTAATCCACCACCCAGCAGTGGCAACACAGTAGAGATGTAATATATAAATATGTAAACTTTGTAGCACAGTAAATATGACCTAGTTGTGTTGCTTGGCCTTTAGGGTTAGCTTACTTCTTACTCTATAAAGTACAAAATTTTGACCAAAGTTAACCAGTAGGTCACTGTTAAATGTGCCACTGTCTTGTGCTAGAGGATGCATAAAATTTGCGTCTTGCAAGCAGTGTCATCACTGAGGGAAATGCGCAGCCTGCCAGTACCAGTAGCTGACGTCATGTGAAGGCAGCAAGAGATAATACTCAGCATGGAATCAATTTCCTTATATAATTTACAATGAATGTGTGTAATAGGTAAAGAATCTCACCGAATTTCAGATGGAAGGATTTCTTTTTGTGGTTTTATCACTGTGACATTATGAGATATGAAAATATGCAGTGTGGGCCTCACTTGATACACAATTTCTTAATATTATTATTAGATGTGCTATACTTTTGCCTTAAGCCTTGCTCCCTGCCCCAAATAAGACCCTTTTACTATAGGCACTGTATAAACATGTAACTCAATGGACCTCAAGCAAAAGGAAGGCAGTTGAATAAAGGCAAAGAAAAACCAAACCAATCAAGAGATTACTTTTACAATCCCATCACTGGGTTGTGTTCTTCCTCCTAGTGCTTAGCTTACAAATTTCCTTGGCCTTCCTTTTAAGAAGTTGCTCCAGAAGTCTTTATACTCTGGGGAAATCCTCCATTTGAATGCTACTCTATAATACTTTGAATAGGTTATGTTTTAAGACAGGTTGTGTAATTTGCAATGCTTTCTTTTTCTTATTGCATCTATTGGAATATTTTTTTCTCTAGTTACCACTGCCCTCACCAATTTAGGTTTTATGCTCAGGTTCTCTGTTACTTAATAGCCCAGAGTGAAAATAATTGTTTACTATGATGACAGTAACAGACATGAAGCATCTCAACCATATTGGATTGCATAAAACAGTGTATCCTTATCCAAATAGTCCTAAATATTGCTAAATGTTTAATTTAAACAAATTCAAGACTATTTTGCCACCTTTAGCAAAGTATCTCTAAAACCAACGCTCCATGTCCTGGTAATCTTCTGTTTGAAAGAATGTATGTCTCTATGCAAATATCTTTCAAAAACTGCTTGACCAAAATGGCTTGCAAGCAGGTTTAGAATTCACTTCACACAATCTGAAGCTATATTCTGACATATTAGTTCAGTTGGGTTCTGAATGGTTCACGGGTCTTCATTTCCCAGCGACTCGATGTTTATGGCATGTGCTCAATTGTTTTAAGGCATGACTAAAAAGTGTAAAACTGGTCTATGAAATCACTAGTCCAGAAAAAATTCTCTGCTCTGTTGAATTCAATAAGCAGTATGTATATTCAGTTTCTTTGTCTATTGCTTTTTTTTTTCTTCAACCTTTTGAGTGTTTCAGAATTGTAGGGTTGAAAGAAATGCTTACTCACAAATACCAATTTCCTGTATATAAACTTCATAGCACAGAAAACATTTTTTTTTAATGTGAAAATGTGGGTCTGTACAATATTTAGAGCTTTGCAAAGCAATCCACAGAATTTTAACTACTTTGGCAGGACCACTGAAAGAGAGGGAAAGAAGGAGAAATGCATCTTATCACTATTCTACAACCTGCAGTAGGGAAAATAAAAACTGAACAGGGCACTGCAATTTGGACTTTTCAGGACAAAAAGACACAAAAATCTATTTCCCTAGAATAGCACATGCAAAAATATGTTTTCTTCATGGTCTTCTTCAATCTGTATATTATGAAAGCACATTGAAATAAATCTTTGAAATCATATTTCTCTTTTGGATATTAACAGCTTTTTCAAATAATTTGTTTTCCCTCATGATAAGAGAGGTACAAACTTTAAGAAAGTCAGCAGATGTTTATGGCCATTTCTAACTAATTGTATGGTCTGCATCCCGTAGAACTGATTAATTGTATTCATTAAAATTGTCTTGTATAACATTCTGCATTTGCTGACATTTTCTGTATTTCCCTGATCGCTTACACAAGTAGTAAAGTGAGATATGCCAGATTCCCTTTTTGACCTCATCTTTCCCCAACTGTGAGGAAGACATAATACTTAATAAAAAAAAAAAAAAAANACAAGTTGTAGGCTTTTTCTAAAAAAAGCTGCTTCTCAATTGTATTAAAAGTGCCAACAGCGACTAAATGGAGAAATAGATTTTCTCTTCATGACACGTTAAAAAAAAATAGAAGGCAAATGCATTTTCAGTTTCAGTACAGGTAGAAAGTATGGTGCCTAGTTTTACATACCTCTGCTAAGCAGGTATGTATGGATCACTTGAAATGATGTCTAATACTCCACAGATGGCAATTACTTCCAGAGGAATGGCTAGGGACTTAATTAAAAAAGGCTGAGAGTTAGCAAAGCAAAATGCTGCAAAAGCACATGAAAAATCTATACATTATGCAAGGGACTCTATAGATTATTTAAGAAGCTAAAAGTGTCTCTTTAAATTTTCCCTTCATTTCTCCCCAAAAGGTTTACTGTAAAACAAAGGTTAAGTATCCCGTGTTTAAAATTATATTTTAGCTAACTGAACCTACTACACAACAAAGCAAAATACATTTGACTGCACAATATTGATTTTACATGAAAGCACATCAGTTAGTGAAATGCAAAAACCAATAAAACATCACCCCTGGCTGGGATAGATATCTCTAGACACAATTTATTTTTACATTTAAACCAATTATTGGGCTTGTTGCATTTAAAAATGTGCACCATATATCCTTACAAGGACTTTTTTATTCAATCAAATCAATTGCATTGATCTCCATATTCCATATTAAACACCAATCTTAAATTAAAGCTGACACATTTTGAAGGCCACAGTACAAGTTTCTAAGCAGAAATAAATTCTACAAGGCTTTCTTTGTGTGTTTTTATGCCCAAACATGAATACAAATATTGATTACGTTTTAACACACAATTTATAAGCTATTTCAATGCTTATTTCTTCTTAAAATTTGTTCAATAATAATAACACAAAGTTAGGGAAACAGAACGCTCCCTAAATTTCTCTCTGTTGCACTCAATGATGATGGCTTTCACTAATAATGAAATGACAGAATAAAAATAGATCCTTAGGCATAATTGTTCATGAAAAATCTGTGGCTAAAAGTACATACAGCTAATCTCCCACTTGTTGAAATGCAGATACAGGCACGAGATTTGCTTTGAGCACATAATCAAAACAGTTAATATTCACCTTGAGCCTGACCACGTTGCTTTTGCTCCGAAGTGTGTCTACAAAGAGAGGAAGCAAGACTGTAAATTCAGAGTGGCCATTCCACATGGACAAAGCTATTATGCACAGGACTGGTGCTAAGTATTCACAGGGTGAAAGTCTTGGTCCACTGAAGAGTGTCAAAACTCCAATTTTGTACAAATGGGCCAGTCTGTATTTATCCAGCTGTCTTTTCCTCTTACTGTATCACCTCTTTATGCCTGGTAGAAAAACAACTGTGCCACTCAGACTTCTTGCTTCTCCTTGGCTCATCAGTTTCCCAGCTTTTAAAGCTCTATTGACATTGTTTGTACTATCTCCCAATAGTTTTCCATTAGTTTTAAGTACATTATTCAACTCTCTGACACTTTCCAGAGTTTACACAGAGTTTGCATAAAAGTGGAAGAATCCAGATCTTAGAAATATTATCAAATATTCAGAACATTCAGCGTCCCACTAATACTTCTCCATCTCTTTGTATAGCTGTGTGCGTATGTTGCTGTCAAACAGACAGCAAAAGAACCAAGAAGGGAATTTGTCAAATACTCCAAATAGCTGCACATCACTACAGATTATGACTGCTTGGATTTTTGGTTGAGGAAACATTCCAATGGGATAGATTAATCTATGTAAACCACACAGCTCAGCTGAAACTGCTGTTCGGCATTCTAAATTGCCACCTTTGTCTTCTTTCAGCACAAAAATGTGCATTTCTTCCTATAATAAAGATATTTTATAATAGCAATAAGGCAACTCCAGGGTGTGTGGTTATCATGAGATAATCATACCCTGGAGGGATTGCAGATACTTGGCTGTGCCTCATAACACCCCATGTGTGTGTTTATCTGATGATAACCCTACTCTCTTTTGTATCTTATTGCCTAATTATCCTCTGCTAATGCAAAATACTAATTTTTTTGTCTGAAACAATATGTGCAAGAATGCATTGCTAACAATCACTGGAGGACATTGACAAATAATGCTGTCACTACTTTGTACTCTCTTGCAGTCAGAAATTTACATAAAGAACAAACTTTTGATATTTTTTTCTAAAATAATTCAAATCCTTTCAGGAAATATCAACTAAAATATTTGAAGCAGGCCAAGTAAATATCGGAAAAAAAAGCCCATGTATATTCTTGCAGTGATTTATATAGTTTTACTTACATAAAACAGTTAATTTCTTTATTATGTATATGTATATATACCTTTTAACATTTCTAATTCTAATACACACAGTGCAGGTTCCTGTCTGTTGCTTATGGACCCTGAAGAGATTCCATTTATATGCCACAATCAGATATTTATCTGAGGATAATTTTTTTTTAAATCTGCATCTAGAAATTAATAGCTACTTTTCAGATGCCATTAGGAGATATTCAGAGACTAAAGATACTGGACTTCTCTTAAACAGATGGAACTTTTTATTCACTGCAACTTTCAACAAAAGTTACAATACCTGTTTGCCACTGATAGTGAAATCTGAGATACGAAATGCTCACAGATATTGCACAACAACTCCTTAGTTGAATCAATATCATAAAAGTCACATACTATCATAATCCATTGAAAATAAATAAATTAAAAAATAATTTAATTTTCACCTGATAGACTTATTCTGCAATTTAAGCACGAACATTATAAAACACTGTAAAAGGTAGCACAAGACATCAAAATAGTATGTATAAGAATTGCCTTTTCCTCTTTCAATAAAAGGTCTATGGATTGAAAATTGGTTACTGGTCAAAAGATAATCTGACATAGTAAGATAACAT
The DNA here is from genome assembly GCA_013400415.1 of Scytalopus superciliaris. Lineage (NCBI taxonomy): Eukaryota > Metazoa > Chordata > Aves > Passeriformes > Rhinocryptidae > Scytalopus > Scytalopus superciliaris. The sequence continues at coordinate 286,406 of VXBX01000894.1, forward strand.
TAAACCTCATCAAATGTAGCAGAAGTGTCCTCAAAATACAAAATGATACATTAATCTCAGAGTTTAAGTTGTACAGATTTCAGTCTTCTATATTAATGTTAGTGAGTATTTATTACCCATATTTTATTCCTCTGTCAAAACACTGTATGAGTTTTAACTAATTTAAAAGTGGTTTTTTTCCATGGGTCAGAAAAATCAACCTATAGTCTATTCAGTAATGACAAGGAATTACAAGACAAACTTTTATGTAAATAAAAATAAGAAAAACAGTTTTAAGAAATACATTTAGTACAATATTAAACACAATAAAAAATGCAATCCTGCAAATTCACAATATACAATTTTATATATATCTTACATATGTGTGTGCACATTTGTTTTATGTTTATCTACACATACATTTTTATATTCTGTTTTATAATATATCATTCTTGTCCATACTGCTTGCAGTGAACAATATTCTACATTTAAGAACACCACCTGAGTAAATCTGCTGGCTTTGGACTCTAATTTCTTTTGTTGTGAGCTACAGTTAATTAAACCAAGACCTTTTCCTTTTTAGAATATATATTTATGTACTCTGTTTCTATGTAAAAGGTTTTCATGTTTCCTGTCCTCCCACTCAGCCATGTCTTCTGAAAGGCACACATGTTTATCTCTTTTAACACTGCTTACAGATATTTCTCAATCCCTTGTTTATTTCAGGTGGCCTTCACAGAATTCCATCTTCATGGTGCCAATGGAAGAGAACTGCCTTAATACAGTTCTCCTTAGAAGCTGCTAGGTCTGTGGCTGTCTTGCCTGTGGCATTTCTGGCAGCACTAGCCACCGTATATTCTTGGAAAAGGAATCAAGGAGCATATTCCCAATGAAGATATACCAAAAGAATTATAAAATAATATCACTAATACTGGATGATTTTGATATGCAAACCCCACACTAATCATAGCAGCAGCTGCTGGGTTAGAACAAAGATCTGAGCTCACAGTTTCTTTATCTTAATAGAAAAATGTCTATAAATTATGTGAGGAAGCAAAAGGCTCAGAGAAGGCTACATGCACTAAAACTAGCAGGGCTTTCCCCTGTAGTGACCTCAATAGTATTATTATTATTATTATTATTAAAATTATTATTATTAATTTTATTTTTATTTATTGTTGCTGTTATTATTTAAAATCCTCAAACTGATGTGAATGTGATGCAGTGAAACTGTCCATCATAAGAGGTAGCTAGCAAGAGCTTCACAAGTAAAGAACAGTCCATTATGCTAGCTGTGTCTAGAATCCTCTCCCTTTTGATTATTTATGCCATTAAAATTCATCTTAGTCTTTAAAGTGGACATCAGTCTGCCAGCAGTAACAGAAATTGGACAGCTGGACAAAAGGTTTTGTATCCTAGAACACGGTAGGAAATCTACCTGAAATATTCTTGATCAATTGGCAACTGAGAGGAATTGGACTTCAGCTGAACACTGATACGTGCTTAGCATATATGTGCTTCCCAAATCTTTGTTCACGAAGCCTAGCCATGATATATGTGCTTAGACAATCAAAGAGATACACATACAGAACTCACTTAGATTTGCCAAGGACAGCACCTCAGTTCATGTTTTCACCCTGGAGTCCTGCAGTAGAGTTACATTCCCCTTAGAAATGCTGCTTCAGTTTCAGTATGGCCAGGATTTTCTCCTATATCCTGTTATCTTTACATACCGTTACTGTGTTGGTCTTATTTCAACACAAAAATTAAGCATATATGTAAATTCATTCCTTCCAAAAATATGTGTAACTTTGTGCTTACCTGTAAACACATCCTTCTACTGTGTTTCCTTCATTGAAATGTAACCACTTGGTGAGGTGCTGTTGTGGAATGTAGATGCAGCAAAGGCACTGCTGGCCGTAATGAGAGATTAAAATCAGGGCCTTAGCTACATTTTAAGAAATTGAAAACATAATTTCTGAAAGAAATTAAAGACTTCAAGACGAAATTTTGCTGAACACTGTGATACCAATACTTTTCCATACCTGAAGGAAGAAAATTGAGACTAAGTAATTGCTAATAAATTAAGACTAAATCAGGATTATGGAGCTAACATTTAAAAAAATTGCATTCTGCACTGCTAGAGCTATAACTCTGAGTAACAGTTGGTCTTTTCTTCTTGTGTGGCTCCAAATTCTGCCAGGATCCCAGACATTAAGGATTTTGATTCATCCGTATTCATTATGAATGCTTCCAATCACATTTTCATCCTACATTGCTATTAGAATCAACCCAGAGACTAGATAAGGTTTTCAATAGAACAGCATACACGTGGTACATAAATGCCCATGTTTTCATCACTGTTCCTACTTGTGCTTCAAAATGCAGACTTGCTTACCTCCAGGAACTGCCAGAGACCTTCAGTTTTTGTGGATGCATGATTTTCACAGCAGATATCCTAAAAGACATCAGAGTTCATAGAAATCACAGGGCTGCTATGATTCCTCAAAAACATGTGGCCAAACCACATTCCTTTGAGTGAAAAGTGACTCCTGGTGAGACAAATATGGTCTCAGAATAACAAAACCACCACTGCAGTAAAAAAACCCCCTACTCCCACCAAGTCTCCAAAGTACCTAATAAACAAAAAAAAAACCAGAAAACGTCTAAAATTTATGTTAGACACTGATTTTCAAATTACTTGGAGGAAAAGCAATAAAATTTACTCTGCATAACACTGCCTTTTATAACTTTTCAGTAAGTAAATGAGTGGTCAATGAGAAATGCTGCCTATCTGATCTCTGCTCCACTGGCCTTGCTAACCTAAGAGTGGAAACAGGTGCTCAGATGAAAAGACATGTCTACAAAAAGGGGGGAGACATGAACAAATACAGCAAAAGGTATTTTCTGTTCAAAACTAAACTCCATAATTAGGGGAAAATATTTTAAACCATTTTTCAATATATGGATATTTCCTTTCAGGCCAAGGATTCACTGGCTTGACAATACTGGTAAAGTAGACTTAAGACAGTATGCTGAAATTTTTCTGTAGTATTCAGTGTCTGGAGTGATTTTCTACATGTTGAAAAGGTTTCATTTCTGCATCTAGGACCAATATAATTTTGTTTCCTGGAACAACTACACCACAACTTGAACTGTCAGTCATAAAGCTTGTTTGGCTTCCCAGTCTAAGACTATTTTTGAACCCTTCCTTCACAAATGCTCTTACTCATGATTCTATTATTTTAAGAAATCTGTTGGCCATGTAATAATTTATGTTTAAAGACTTCATTCTGATGGTGCACACTGAACAGTAATGCCTCCTTTCTTATCCAGCAATTGAAGTATGATTTCAAATCCTGTGTCTGAGAGAGGATTAAAGTCTGTGATTGTCACACCTCCCTGGACACATTGTTGCAGTTATTTTCTGCACAGAAGTCTTCCATTGAGATGTGCTTCTCTGGGTAAGGAACATTTCTAATTCTAATACACACAGTGCAGGTTCCTGTCTGTTGCTTATGGACCCTGAAGAGATTCCATTTATATGCCACAATCAGATATTTATCTGAGGATAATTTTTTTTTAAATCTGCATCTAGAAATTAATAGCTACTTTTCAGATGCCATTAGGAGATATTCAGAGACTAAAGATACTGGACTTCTCTTAAACAGATGGAACTTTTTATTCACTGCAACTTTCAACAAAAGTTACAATACCTGTTTGCCACTGATAGTGAAATCTGAGATACGAAATGCTCACAGATATTGCACAACAACTCCTTAGTTGAATCAATATCATAAAAGTCACATACTATCATAATCCATTGAAAATAAATAAATTAAAAAATAATTTAATTTTCACCTGATAGACTTATTCTGCAATTTAAGCACGAACATTATAAAACACTGTAAAAGGTAGCACAAGACATCAAAATAGTATGTATAAGAATTGCCTTTTCCTCTTTCAATAAAAGGTCTATGGATTGAAAATTGGTTACTGGTCAAAAGATAATCTGACATAGTAAGATAACATTAAACCTCATCAAATGTAGCAGAAGTGTCCTCAAAATACAAAATGATACATTAATCTCAGAGTTTAAGTTGTACAGATTTCAGTCTTCTATATTAATGTTAGTGAGTATTTATTACCCATATTTTATTCCTCTGTCAAAACACTGTATGAGTTTTAACTAATTTAAAAGTGGTTTTTTTCCATGGGTCAGAAAAATCAACCTATAGTCTATTCAGTAATGACAAGGAATTACAAGACAAACTTTTATGTAAATAAAAATAAGAAAAACAGTTTTAAGAAATACATTTAGTACAATATTAAACACAATAAAAAATGCAATCCTGCAAATTCACAATATACAATTTTATATATATCTTACATATGTGTGTGCACATTTGTTTTATGTTTATCTACACATACATTTTTATATTCTGTTTTATAATATATCATTCTTGTCCATACTGCTTGCAGTGAACAATATTCTACATTTAAGAACACCACCTGAGTAAATCTGCTGGCTTTGGACTCTAATTTCTTTTGTTGTGAGCTACAGTTAATTAAACCAAGACCTTTTCCTTTTTAGAATATATATTTATGTACTCTGTTTCTATGTAAAAGGTTTTCATGTTTCCTGTCCTCCCACTCAGCCATGTCTTCTGAAAGGCACACATGTTTATCTCTTTTAACACTGCTTACAGATATTTCTCAATCCCTTGTTTATTTCAGGTGGCCTTCACAGAATTCCATCTTCATGGTGCCAATGGAAGAGAACTGCCTTAATACAGTTCTCCTTAGAAGCTGCTAGGTCTGTGGCTGTCTTGCCTGTGGCATTTCTGGCAGCACTAGCCACCGTATATTCTTGGAAAAGGAATCAAGGAGCATATTCCCAATGAAGATATACCAAAAGAATTATAAAATAATATCACTAATACTGGATGATTTTGATATGCAAACCCCACACTAATCATAGCAGCAGCTGCTGGGTTAGAACAAAGATCTGAGCTCACAGTTTCTTTATCTTAATAGAAAAATGTCTATAAATTATGTGAGGAAGCAAAAGGCTCAGAGAAGGCTACATGCACTAAAACTAGCAGGGCTTTCCCCTGTAGTGACCTCAATAGTATTATTATTATTATTATTATTAAAATTATTATTATTAATTTTATTTTTATTTATTGTTGCTGTTATTATTTAAAATCCTCAAACTGATGTGAATGTGATGCAGTGAAACTGTCCATCATAAGAGGTAGCTAGCAAGAGCTTCACAAGTAAAGAACAGTCCATTATGCTAGCTGTGTCTAGAATCCTCTCCCTTTTGATTATTTATGCCATTAAAATTCATCTTAGTCTTTAAAGTGGACATCAGTCTGCCAGCAGTAACAGAAATTGGACAGCTGGACAAAAGGTTTTGTATCCTAGAACACGGTAGGAAATCTACCTGAAATATTCTTGATCAATTGGCAACTGAGAGGAATTGGACTTCAGCTGAACACTGATACGTGCTTAGCATATATGTGCTTCCCAAATCTTTGTTCACGAAGCCTAGCCATGATATATGTGCTTAGACAATCAAAGAGATACACATACAGAACTCACTTAGATTTGCCAAGGACAGCACCTCAGTTCATGTTTTCACCCTGGAGTCCTGCAGTAGAGTTACATTCCCCTTAGAAATGCTGCTTCAGTTTCAGTATGGCCAGGATTTTCTCCTATATCCTGTTATCTTTACATACCGTTACTGTGTTGGTCTTATTTCAACACAAAAATTAAGCATATATGTAAATTCATTCCTTCCAAAAATATGTGTAACTTTGTGCTTACCTGTAAACACATCCTTCTACTGTGTTTCCTTCATTGAAATGTAACCACTTGGTGAGGTGCTGTTGTGGAATGTAGATGCAGCAAAGGCACTGCTGGCCGTAATGAGAGATTAAAATCAGGGCCTTAGCTACATTTTAAGAAATTGAAAACATAATTTCTGAAAGAAATTAAAGACTTCAAGACGAAATTTTGCTGAACACTGTGATACCAATACTTTTCCATACCTGAAGGAAGAAAATTGAGACTAAGTAATTGCTAATAAATTAAGACTAAATCAGGATTATGGAGCTAACATTTAAAAAAATTGCATTCTGCACTGCTAGAGCTATAACTCTGAGTAACAGTTGGTCTTTTCTTCTTGTGTGGCTCCAAATTCTGCCAGGATCCCAGACATTAAGGATTTTGATTCATCCGTATTCATTATGAATGCTTCCAATCACATTTTCATCCTACATTGCTATTAGAATCAACCCAGAGACTAGATAAGGTTTTCAATAGAACAGCATACACGTGGTACATAAATGCCCATGTTTTCATCACTGTTCCTACTTGTGCTTCAAAATGCAGACTTGCTTACCTCCAGGAACTGCCAGAGACCTTCAGTTTTTGTGGATGCATGATTTTCACAGCAGATATCCTAAAAGACATCAGAGTTCATAGAAATCACAGGGCTGCTATGATTCCTCAAAAACATGTGGCCAAACCACATTCCTTTGAGTGAAAAGTGACTCCTGGTGAGACAAATATGGTCTCAGAATAACAAAACCACCACTGCAGTAAAAAAACCCCCTACTCCCACCAAGTCTCCAAAGTACCTAATAAACAAAAAAAAAACCAGAAAACGTCTAAAATTTATGTTAGACACTGATTTTCAAATTACTTGGAGGAAAAGCAATAAAATTTACTCTGCATAACACTGCCTTTTATAACTTTTCAGTAAGTAAATGAGTGGTCAATGAGAAATGCTGCCTATCTGATCTCTGCTCCACTGGCCTTGCTAACCTAAGAGTGGAAACAGGTGCTCAGATGAAAAGACATGTCTACAAAAAGGGGGGAGACATGAACAAATACAGCAAAAGGTATTTTCTGTTCAAAACTAAACTCCATAATTAGGGGAAAATATTTTAAACCATTTTTCAATATATGGATATTTCCTTTCAGGCCAAGGATTCACTGGCTTGACAATACTGGTAAAGTAGACTTAAGACAGTATGCTGAAATTTTTCTGTAGTATTCAGTGTCTGGAGTGATTTTCTACATGTTGAAAAGGTTTCATTTCTGCATCTAGGACCAATATAATTTTGTTTCCTGGAACAACTACACCACAACTTGAACTGTCAGTCATAAAGCTTGTTTGGCTTCCCAGTCTAAGACTATTTTTGAACCCTTCCTTCACAAATGCTCTTACTCATGATTCTATTATTTTAAGAAATCTGTTGACCATGTAATAATTTATGTTTAAAGACTTCATTCTGATGGTGGACACTGAACAGTAATGCCTCCTTTCTTATCCAGCAATTGAAGTATGATTTCAAATCCTGTGTCTGAGAGAGGATTAAAGTCTGTGATTGTCACACCTCCCTGGACACATTGTTGCAGTTATTTTCTGCACAGAAGTCTTCCATTGAGATGTGCTTCTCTGGGTAAGGGACATGTCTATTTCATAAAAACAAACAAACAAACAAAAAAAACTTTTGAAAGAAAAATACCTTTCCTCCAGCAGTGCAAAGCCATTTGCACCCTTAATTTTTGCGATTTCATTTCTTTACCATGAGTTTTGCAGAGGAGTTTAATAAATTAAAACATAAACTGTTATCGCCAAGATCACTAGGCATCAGAAAGAGAATGCAAGTGTCGTATTCTAGTCCCAGAGGAAAACCTTGTTTAAGTGATGAAATCCTTGCTGTGAAAATCTTGGGAATCTTGGTGGGTGGAATCTCTCATTGTCAGAACTTTCAACAAAAGAGCAGCTGCAGATCCTGAAAGCATTAAATAAAAATTACCAACAAGCTGTCTTACCTGTGTGCACTCAACAGAAAGGAAGGGCAAACACGAGCAGGTAGTGCTTGTACATCAGTCAAAACTCTGACAGCTACCGTGTAACATCTGACAACACTGACATGTGCTGTACTCCCTAAGATATTCCTCCAACTGAACCATAAAAAGACAAATAAATTAGTAATAGTACCTCGCCTGTCAATGTCCTTTTTTTGCAGGCTTCTCACACTGTTGATTAGCATTGTTTGAAGTGGTTCATCAATATGTTTACTTTCAGAGGGGAAAAAAGAGATGCTGAATTATATTATTACTTTTAGAAAAACAAGCAAAATAAGGGCCACCTGATTCCTCATGATCACTTATTCATGTCTAGGAAAAGGACAGACAAAAATCAGTATAATGCTTCCCTACTAGTCAAAACAGATTAGATTTTGTCTCCATTCATCTGCTGTGTGGCAGATGAAGCTCTCTTAACCAAATCAGTATTCCCATTTAAGAAAGAAATCAGATGGTCAGCTACTACCTGTCAGACTTTTTCCATATGTCTGCTGCACACTAAGTCAGGATAATATTTTCCCATAATAGTTTTTTTTTGTTGTTTTTTTT
>VXBX01000894.1:294871-329349 GCA_013400415.1 Scytalopus superciliaris
TTTTAGAAATTATATATAGTTTTCAGTGATCTTTATTAGTCTTTTTGCAGCTTGAGGCATAATTGATGTGAAAAAGAAGGTGACTGGGAGGACCCTGAGTGTTCTAATGAATACTAGTGGTCCTGACAAGCCTCACTCAGAGCTTCCACCACAGCCTGGCCCATGGGCTCCATCTCAGTTCAGGTGTGGGCTGTGCAGCTCACAGAAAAGGAAATATGTGCAAGTAAAGAGGAACATTTGCACCATACTTCAAATCTTAATTGACATTTGGTTTTGATGGGAATATAACTGAATGACATGTGTTGGGATTTTCAATTGCATTCAAGCCAGTTTGTCTTTAGGAAAAAAAACCAACAAAACAAAACAAAAAAAGAAAAACCAAAGAGATAGAAGAAAGGCCTTGAATGGATTTGTCTTTTTCTGAGGATGTCTGTAGACAGGCACAGCCTTTCATAAAGACTGGTGCTAAAAGTATTGTTTATTGCTTAAAAAGTTGTGCACAGAAACTACGTGGCGCAGGCTTGGCTTTCAGCATATACTACAAGGATTGTGTCCTGGAATTGACATAAGGCATATTTCGTATGTACAGTTTACAGATATCCAGTACTTACCTATGTTTTATATCTGTATATTACTCAATGGCTCAAGGCAAACAGAAAAAAAGTCTAAATCCAGTGTGACTCTTAGCCATTGTCAAAGACATTGTGTTGACATTTCCTTGTTCTACTCAGAAAGGACTAATCATAAGCAAATCCCCCCCTCCTGTTTTTCTTTTTAATGACCCAACTTCTTCAAAGTATATTGCTGTTTCAATTATTTTGCTTCTATGACATATTCAGTATTTGCTACATATCAGCCTGTTTAATAATGATTCAGGACACATAACCAGCTTTCTGCTTTCAATTTTTCTGCTAATCTCTGAATTACATTTTTATAGCTGGACAAACCAAATAATCCTGAACTGCCTGACTTAGAGAGAAAAGAAAATTTTTAAATGTCTTTAAATATCTTCTATTTTTTATTCTGTTCTTTTATTACTTACAGTATCAACCTAAGGAATAGAGAATGTGATCAGTAAGATTTGCATGTTGCAAAAATGCCTGATTGCCATTGCAGGATTCTGCATCTTTTCACTCCATGACATAAGTAGTTCATCCTGAAAACTCAACTTTTTTCTGTACAGCATAACAGGGTGAAAAATGGTTCTGTTCATCTCCTCTGTGAATCTCTGTTTTATTTGATGAAGCATTGTTATTTACCTAACCAAACTGAAAGTAGAGATTAATTTTTTATGAAGTAGATTTTATGTCCTTGAGGTTTCTTTGGATATTATCGGAGGCTCCCATTGTATCACAAAAGGTGTGTAAGTTTAATTAAAAGGCAACTATTTCACAGGGCAAATTTCATGCTGCTGGAATTCCTTATTTTTCATATCTCTTACAAAGAGGTTACGTAGTCACACCAGAAAGAAAGATAAAATAATACTGTAATTTATACTCCACATTACAAATTAATCAACAATTTCGGTATCCAAGAATTTGGTTCTCATAGTCTAGCTTGACCCCAGGATAAAATCAGACTGTTATAGATTGATTCCTGCTGTAAAAATGCACGTGTTTGTGAGAAGAGTTAAGAACCATTTTGGAAATAAGGATTCTACTAGTAGATATATATCTTTCATGTCCTTTTGCATCTGCTTGTGGGCATACAGATATATCTTTGGGCATAGCTTATTTCTTTGATAGTTTCAAAATCAGATGAGTAAGAGTTCTCCTATTCAGGCCTCTGTTTCTTTGTTGTTAAAATGAATGAAATGTTCCCTAGTCTTTTCAGAACAGATTTAAGAGAAAGGATGGTTGAACTGTTTTTTAGTTTCTCTGTGTCTTTCTGAGAGAAGCTTATTTGTATCTGACTGAAAAAAGATCATTATATCTTGGTCTGCATATACGGGACCTCTGTCACCTTTCACTTCAATGTAGGAAAGGTAAAGAGACTTCTAAAATAGACTTCTTCCACTATCATCTTCCTAATTATTTGAAAAATATAGGCTCCTACTTGGGAAAAGAAATATTTATTCTCTTCACCATTGTCTCAACAGTTCAAAACAAATGCAGCTGTCCATTTGTTCAGGCATTCTCCAGTGCTAGAGAACAACTCCATGCCAGCTCAGTGTGGACTGGTTCATCTTGCCACAGCTTAGCTCCCCTCCATAATCCTCCCAACATGTATTTCATCATGAACAGCCAGACAACAAAAGTTTAAGGCAGACACTAAGAGTGCACAATTTTCAGCCCTGCCAGCTGGGATTTTTCATTTGATCCAGGGTTTACCCTGAAAACATACTTAACATGAAGAAGTTCTGGGCTCTGAGGGTTTATCCTAGCCTGGGTTGAAAAGGTAATTTCCAGTGTCTGAATTTTTGCAGTTCCAGATCATGTCAACAGTAAGAATGTTATTGTGTTTTGTGTAGAATAAAACAGTTTCCTTGTACATTGTGATATCAGCAGTTACCTCAGTAACTGTAATTATGAATAATAATTTTTGGTACTTTTTAATGGAGATTCCCATACATCCTATGCATTAATTAACAATCAGACCCCTCTGCATCTGAGGCTGTCACTAGTAGAGACAAAATTTGAAGCAGTGAGTCATAGATTCATCCCTCTTAAACGTCGATGCAGTCATTTAAGTTAAAAGTAGAGGTATCTGCTACAGACAGCATAGAACTGGATTGTTCTAGAGATTGTCCTAGATGGCCTGACTGCAGTTAGGTGCTTCAAAAGTTAGGATGGATGAAATTGGGTACAAAATATTAGGTCATTTAACTATCCTTTAATTCTCAAAGCACTACAGAAGAAATGTAGCTCATCTAAGAAGTGACTTTCAGTCAGTTCTCATTGTCTTCCTTTTTCTTCCACAGTTCATAAACTCAGAGGAAAAAGATTTAGATATGAATGGGACAGTACTATCAAAGCTGAGGTTTCCACACTGCAGTCAAGACATATTTTAATGATAGCCTCCCAAACCACAAATTTGCAGAATCTAAAATGACAATACATCTGGTAATGAAAAGTAAATCCCTCTTTACATCTAAAACTAATACCTAAGCAGCAAAAATAATTTTTAAAAGGTCTTTTTAATTATACTCCATAGTAACCTTTTCTTTTAGGATCACCATATGTACCCCATTACCCAGTGATCTCACTTTAAATTTGTATGACACATTAGGGTCTTATCATTCTGGATTGTAAAGGGATACATTAAAATGCCACATATTTTACTATTTATGTTTCCTTGGCAATTAAGGATACAACAACACGCCATGCCATTAACAGTGATTAGTACTAAGGTCACTTTTTCATTTTAAGAAACAGAACAGAAGCCTCAAAAAGCTAATAAAATGCAACTCAGAATTTTGTAAAGAGGAAGCGGTAAAATTCACACTTGTTGATTGCTGTTATGGTCCAGTTATTAAAATTATTAGAGAGATGTCTCTGCCCGAATTAAGGTGCAAACAAGACCATATACCAAAGTCGATAGTATGGATTTTATTTAACAGAAAATGTGAGGCAGAAAGAGAGAGAGAAAGAAATAGGAAAAAGGAGGGGCAGGGAAGAGAGTGACAGGGAGAAATTAAATAGAAAATATATCACCACTCGGTGGAATCCAGCAGCATCCCGTAGGTCCTTTTGTTCTAATCTTCCTGGCGGTGATGGTCCTGCAAAACACTGAGTCCAATGGATTAATATATGTTTAGCAGATGTCCAGGCACCTCCCCTGGGGAAGCTTTAGAGTCACTTGTGATAGACTGTGCCTTTGCTGTTGGACTCCTCTGGTGGTGAAAGGGCTCGGGAATGAGTCGGTGGGAGGGAGGGTGAGAGGGTGGGGCTATTTTGGGGGTCTTTGATGGTTTACCATCCCTTCTCAGCTGCCTCTCTCATGAATGTCCTGTGTGTATATGGTCTTCCTGGAGGGGAGTGTTTACTCCTTCTTTTTCGTGTGGAGAGATTTTGCCCCTCCTCCTTCACCTGATGAGCTCAGCTAGGGCTGATTCTCTTCTTTCCTGAGCCTTGTTTACTTCTCCTTACACCTGAGATAATAGGACAATAGTCTTATCTCAAGTTCCCATCACAGTCCAAATGCCAGTCAGGAGCCATAATCTGGAAGAAGGAGGGGTGTGCTTCGATGGTTGCAGACAGACAGTTCCTTCTTTGAAGTTTGACTAAAAGTCTTTCTATGATTTTGACAATATTTAAGACGTAAATAACATTTCAGTCTACCACAGTTGCTGACACCATAACACGAATTAAATGATCAGTTACTAAGGCTATACCAGAAATACTGTCTTCTGTTTACCATTAGATTGGTTCATCTTCTGCTTAACTTGCAATTATAGGCTTTAATATCTGACATTAGTTAGGATTTCAGTCAGTCTATACAACACCAGTACTAGAAGATAAGGTCCCTGGGTTAATCAGCTGGAAATCATTCCTGGAAGTTCCAGCTAATCAAATTTGTACATGCAATCCAGTGATTATATTGCCACAGTAAGTTTTAGAACAGATGTCTGATGCTATAAAAACCTCTTTATAGTAGAATTTAAATCCCCCTTGTTCAGTAATGACACAGGTTATTAAAACACACTTTTTTGGTGACCTAATTAAAGCATTCTATCAAAAACAGTCAAAGCAGCCACCCTTCCACTGATGAGGTTTTCCAATCTCTAAATGCAGCCTTGATGAAAACACAGCATGAAAAATGGATAAAATTATGATTTCTGCTGAGAAATTAGCCTTCAGCACTTGTTAATAAAGGCAAATAGGAATGCACACACCAACATGTAAACTTTTTAAGTGTGGATTGTCTTTTAGAGCCTTCGGCAGCAGGTAAAGTAGATTGTTATAATTATTACCCTGGATATTGATAAGACTTTTTAGTGATGGAAACTCTAGGATTTTGAACATGGGCTCTTACTAAAACAGTTGTCTGTCTCCTGGGTAAACTGTTATTCCCTGCAGCCCTACTGGACTTTTGTTAAACACACTCTTAGTTTTTCTACAGTTACAAAGGGCAGTTTCTGGGTTCTGAATGCTGCTACTCAGTGGAATATTCACTATGCACCTGGACGAAATAGTAAGGTTTACTTTGTCCTTTTAGATTTGAATTTATTGCCCAGGGACAGTGCTTTAGTAGAAGAGATCCCAGTTGATCTGAAAAGGTCATTGTAAGTTGTCCTTCACACTCAGCCTTTCAGACTATTTTCTGAAGCTGTATATTCTTAAGTTGATCATCACTGCCAACAAGGCTAAGACAAACTGTGGTACCCACTTTACCTTTTGAATCCAATTCACAAAGATCTGGAAAAAAATTTGAAAATTAATTTATATCAAAATACTGCAATTTTGAATTTTTAAAACTCCAGATCATGTAATGAATCTTACTTGGCACAATTATATATGGGATTTAACTTTGATTGTAGATACCACTGTCTTTGATCTGTCTTTCCCAACTACATGCCTGAATTAGATAGTGAGGAAAAAAGATTTTTCAAGGCCTACAGCTTTTTAACCTTTTAATAATACTTGCACTGCAGCAGGTAAATCTTAGTTTAGAATACCTTGTAGTTTTGGAATTTATCCATTCCATCTGAAAGATGTGTAGGAAAACAGGAAGCAAAAATAAACTAGCAATATAAAAAAACCCATCATTATTCTATTCTCAGATAATCTGCTCTGTTCTTATTCAGTTCAAGGTCCTCAGAATAATTTTACTTGTCTTCTGGCAATCTGCCTCTGATTCTGATGCTAAATGATACATCTCAGTTTTCATTTACATGGCTATACTGTGGTGTAAATTTATCATCCAAAAGGGAGTAGTCTCAACCAAACAGTCTACAAGGGATGGACTGTCACACAAATGCTATTCCCCAACTCCTGAGCTAATGTTATCTGGGAGAATATAACCTGGCATGGAAAAGTGGCATACCAGTCTGTGTGCTAATCCTTAAGAACAGGGACAGATGAATGTCAGTGCTCAGACCTATGCCTTCATTGTGCTTTATCTGCTTATACAGACACAGCCACTAAGGCTATATGAACACTGTAAATACCTGAATAAGATAAGCACATAAATATTTAGTTTTACAAGGATTCACTCCCTCTCTACAGCATGTGGCCTCTGGATATTTGCTTCACAGCAATAAAAGGACAAGTATGTCTGTATGACTAAGCCCAGTGTCATCCTTCCCACCTAATATTCTGAGCTAATTTTCATTATTGTAATTTCTATTTTCTTTTTTTTTCTTTTTTTTCTTTTTTTTTTTTTTTTTAACAGTTTGGTACTAGCTCAGTATTTTAATTTTGGCACAGCTTTCACATTGAAATACTACTCTTTTATTATGATAAGAGACAGGTATATCTGGAGCCTTAGAACACAGAGCAACAATTAACCTCTGTAATTGAAATGCTAATCAACTTTTAAAGCATCTTATTTTTAAAAAAGAGAAAAGTAATTAATCTGAAAACTAGAAGAGATGCCATTCAAAATGTTGACTGGCAAGAAATGTCTCTAACATCAGATTTACACTAGACTTGAAAATTGTTTTGAGGACATCTGTGTTTGGGATTTTGCTTGCTCTATTTCATTACAAGTTTGTACTATAAATTAACAGAGAAGACCTTCAGAATCCAAACAGCATTCCCACTCTGGACTAATGGGATAAATGCCAGCTAGAAAAAAA
Source organism: Scytalopus superciliaris (assembly GCA_013400415.1). Classification (NCBI taxonomy): domain Eukaryota; kingdom Metazoa; phylum Chordata; class Aves; order Passeriformes; family Rhinocryptidae; genus Scytalopus; species Scytalopus superciliaris. The sequence goes on from VXBX01000894.1 coordinate 301,611, forward strand.
CATTATGATCTTTCTGTCCACTGTGTGCAAACTCAGTCCCTTTATGCCTTTGGTTAGTTTATAACACATTGGAATAAAAAATAAATTATTTTTGGAGGTAATTGTATTTCAATCCACTACGTCAGACACTTTGCAAACTCATTTTAGACCCATACCAAGGAGACAAACTAAGCTCCCAGATGCTTGTACATGCACTCTACTTAGTGTTTTCTGAAAATAATGCAATTACATATGGGAAGAGAACTCTTGGTGAATAATGCATAGTGAACTCTGTGTCTGACATCTCCAATTGTATCTGACAAAAACAGCTGAGCACGAACAAGACAAGTAGCAGGTAGTTCATTTGAAAAACCCTCAGAAGGAGGTGATTGTCTTCTCTAGTGTCTTTCCTTATGTTGTCAGGCAAACAACTGAGATATCCCTATGTTGTGAGCAAGCAACACAGAGAGGATGCACGAAGAGAAAAATGTTGCTGCACACCTATTCAAAATAATAAGGTATGTGAATATTATATTGTTTGGAACAGTAAAAAAATAATATTTTTAAAAACTTTCAGTAAAGTTTCAATCATTTGACTTTTTGACACTACTTTACTACTGTCCTCTAGCCTGGGCTTTATATTCCATATATTTCATAAGGTTTATTTTGTTATGTACATATTTATCACTCTTAAAACTAACTTCTCTTGCAGAGTTATTTTGAAGAATGATACATTTTATTAGCATATAATTGGACAAAGATGAATGTTACAATTTTAAGAAAAGAAAAATATGAAGTACAAATTTCAGACTAATTTTTTTTTCCATCTGCCCTCAGTAAACAACCTTTAGTCATTTATGGACTGAAATGAGAATTTAAATCAAAATTTATCCTCTGGAAATTCTGACCATACTACTATCTCACCAAAAAGCTTTGTAAACATCACAAACTTAATTCTTCCAAGACATGACCTTTTTTCACTTTTCAGATTTAACTTTTTGAAAACCAGTCTGTGTGAAGGGCATAGTGTAGGGTCTAAATATAAGTTCTTGGGTCCTGATAACCCTAAACAATTAATTTTAAGCCACTAACCTTAAGCTATTTTGGTTTTGGGGTTTTGCGTATTTAGAACATTTTGTGCTGCTCTTGAGTTCCATGCAAAGATGTTAATGACTGCAGAAGTCATGAAAAACCAGGGAATCTCCTCCAAGATCTCCAATTAATATCTTAAATTTTAAAGCTCTGTTAGTAGAACATCATGGTTTGCTAATGGTTAATCATTATATGAATAATTATTGTAGCTATCCTGTAAAATGAGTTCAAAGGTTGTTATCTCCAGTGAACAGCCTTCTTGAGGTGGATTTTTATACTTGTTTTGCACATACATGGAAAAAGAAATCTAGACCAAAATCTACTGAAGCTATTTAGCTGAATATGCTTGTAAAACACTTGTATGATGCACAGTCTGTTTATCTTGGTACAGAATGACCATTTCCCATACTTATTCATAAGTCTTGTAGATTATGCATGAGAAAAGGTGTGCAATTAAGTTGTTTGGCCCTCTTCCCTGATGTTATTAATTCAAGATAGCTGAGAAGCACACAGTGCATCTCTTTTTTTCTCTACATTATACAGACATTACAAATGGTCTGTATAGCACCTGTGTGCAAGTTCAGCATATGCATCTGTCTGCTGATACACACCCACATAACATGTGCCTTGCACTACATAAATTACTGATAAATAGTAGTTCAGGTTGACCAATAAATTCCAGCTGCTTTGTACTGCCCCATCCAATACAAACCAGCTGTATGCAAGTCTCATCTGGCTGATTCAGACGGATTTACAGTTATTTTGGCTTGGCGACAGCACACAAATCAATCCATGTATATTGATGAAACTTGGCCAATACCTCCCCTGAAATTGCACAATGCATACGAAAATCTAACCTTTCAACAATTATTTTAAACATCCACCTGAAAAATCAGCATCTGAAGAGATAAGGTCATATTAGTGAAGGTAGCCAGTAAAGGTTAACCATTTAAATCATACATCTGTAGGAAGTTAAAGTACACTACAGCAATTAAACCCATGAATATAGGTCAGCACTCTAAACCCGTGTCTAGTTTAATCTGCTCTACAAAAAGGACAATTTTCAAACATTTTTTTCCCAGTGCAAATTCACTGTAAAATTCAATGTAAAATCAAAATATCTGAAAAAGGGGTGAAATCCATTTTCTTAGCAAAACAAACTTCATTATAGACAATCTTGTAAATGATCTGTATCTAAAAACTTATTTCTGCCTATTCTTAAAAAGGATATTTGTAAGATCAGAGGCCCATTAAAAAGCAGAAATGTTCAACATCTGTTTCTGTGTTTCATGAAGGCAAGGCAAAGATAAATTAATACCATATGTGGAGGAATATAATTCAAAAATCCAGATTTCTTGGAATATCCAAAAATAAGTTACCAGGTTTGTATAATAAATAAAATCAAAGACGAAGGGCTTTTTAAAAATTCTTAGCCTGAAAAATTAAGAAATCCCTCCATCAAAAAGTAAAAATGTATGGTTTATATATAATACAGAATGTCTATTACATCTAAGGAAGTGAACTGTTACGTAAAATAAAAGAGTGAGTCCGAAAAGAATTATGCAATAAAACTATTTATATTGAACCATGTCTTGGAGGACTCAAGATAATGTAATATAAGAATATTGCAATTTGCTTTTGCCATTTGTATTTTTGTTTAGTTTAGAGAGACCATCGCCTTTCAAAAACCTCTTCTGTTAGGAAAGGTTATGTCCTAGGAAGGTTATGTCCCAGGCTGTGACTTGTAAGTTTTTCTTTTCCTTTTCAGAGGTATCTTCATTTGACTATCGCCATGAAGAAACAGGCAATTCACATATCATGGGCTCTTGTCACTTTTCTTGAGCTATCAGGTTACGGGGTATTAAGAAATTAAGATGATGTACAAAAGAGTCATCCAGGTTCCATGCTGCAGTAGATACTGGATGTTTGAGATTGCTGATATGCTGTTTTGTAGATCACTGTCATTGTAGCTTCACATTATGTTACAATATAGTGCTGTTCTCCAGATATTCTGCTTGAAAGATACCTTAACCAAGTATTTTTTCTTAGCTATGGGTTCTTCCTTGAACTGTGCAGTCATTTATTGCCCCTATATTCTTCCAGACAGGGGTTAGAATTTGCTTCAAGATATTTGTGGAGTATGTGCTACAGGTCATACAGAAGTGGTAGCCTCTTTTAATGATAAAGGTAGTTCAGGGCTACTTTATGGCTGAAACAACAGCATGAATATCCAGTGGCATTGACTGTAATCCTAAATGAAATGTCTAGTTGCTGTAAGACAGAAAAGAGGGTTTCTTGATTTTTTTCAGCCAGTGAGATTAAGCAATCCAACTGAAAATGTTTATAGAATAAATCAGTAATTAACCTATCACCAAAGTAAGGGAAAGGCCTAAGATGTTTTAATGAGTTTAACTGATTTTTAAATTTTATGGCATTCTAGGTGAGGAGAAAGAATGTTTGGCTCTCAAAAAAAAAACTGTGGATAAACATCTTCTTTTGAAAATGGTGTTCAAAAGCAAAAGTTCATAGAGAAAAGAAACCCCAAAACAACCAACCTCCTCCCTCCACCTCCTGCCAAGAAACAAACAAAAAAAGAACCCCACAAAACTAAACCAAACAAACACGAAAAAAACCCATCCCAAATAAAGTAAAAAGATAACCCCCCCAACCACCATCCTCTGATGTTGCTAACAGTCCCCTGGGGTCACTGCCACTATGTTTCAGCTTGACAAGTGAAAGATGAGTGGTTTCCACAGCATATTTGTTTTCAGGAGTTTTGCTAACAGGCCAGGGAAAACTGTGCCTTGAGACTTCTGAAAGGCTAGTCTAAGCCTTTTCACCAGAAATAGTCTTGCTCAAAAAGGCTACTAAGTTTCTAATTCTTTCCCTTCCTTCTCCTTTTAAACACAAGACTATGAAAAACAACTGAAAAATTCATTAGAGACAACTGAATTTTTAGTCATTTGTGCAGTGCAAGATGTGGGGAGAGGTGAGCTGTAAAGTTTAAATGTCTTTACTCCCTATCACTGTACATATGTTTGATCCATTCGTGTATTAGTCCCAAAAAGTCTACGTATTAAGTGAACCTAGTTAAGCCCAGTTAGTTGGAGCATGGTGCTAATGACTCCAAGGCTGAGGGTGTGATCCTCTTACAGACCATTCACTTATGAGTTGGACTCAATGATCCTTGTGGTTCCCTTCCAATTCAAAATATTCTGTGATTCAAAAGACTGTATAATATTTGTGGACAAGCAGAGGTTAGGAGAGGGTGAATAATTCATGGAAGAGAAGACCTTTGTGCCTTTCTCATTCTTATCAATGTGCATTCACAACAGTAAGTATCTTCAGAGGTGTCAGTCTGGATTTACATGGATATATCTGAGAGCATTATATGATCCTCCTTTTTGAGAGCTTGATTAAATGAACTCTTCTCAGAGGTTTAAGGAAACGCTTGGGAACAGTGTGAACACAGTATTAAAAGATTTCACGTGCCATAATACTTGATTTCACCAAAAAGTTATTTTGAAATTGTTTTTTAAACAGGCATCAAAATTATACATTGAATTTTCATTTGTAGGTGCTACAATGCTATTTTGAATAGTGCAGCACATAATTGCAAGCAAACTCTAGATTCAGAGTTTGAAGATCAGACTGCATCTTCAAAGAAAATTCATATGGTTTGGTTTACTGTTAATATATAGGTTTTCAATGAATATCTAAATTCTTATTTTGAGATGGAATTGCCCTTATTATGACCCTCACCATCAGAAAAATGTTCACTTGCAGTGCAGTGAAGCATATGGTTTTCTGACTTTTGGAAACAGTATGAAATAACCTTTCTCCAGTCATATTTTATTTTAATTTTTGAACTTTGTAGATGTGGAAATTGCACAGGCAGTCCCTTTTGGAATTTATGATGCTACCTATATTTGGGTTATTTTCTATAGCCGCAAAGTATTAAGACAACTTCCCTATATAAATCAGGAAAAATAAGTGGAGAAAATCAGGTTTTATGTGCAAAGTATAGCATCAACATCTACTGATAGACCATGTTAGGAATTTTTATCAGCATGTGGTAAATTTCAAAAAAGAAAACCTTAAGAACCAGCAAAAGAAGATGATATACAAAGCAAATACTTTGGAAGGCTATATTGTTTGTGTTTGGCATATATTTCATATGTAATTAATTGTATACTTACATTTTTTTCTCAGTCAGACATTTTCCCTGTTAAACTATCATCTGATAAAACATTAAATTCTCATCAGCAGTTTGAGGAAGAAGTAAAATTCAAATCATTTGAGGCAGAATAGCAAAATATTTAAAACATTGATCATTCAATGGGTACCTTAAGCGTACTGTTGGCAATATCCTAATGTCAAAGCTAACATCAGCATGAAAAATTTACCCCTCTATCATAGACACTTACAAAAGTAGGACATATGGCAGTGTGAGTGGAGTGAGCAGTTGGATGCCACTATGAATCCTTTCCCTATTTTTCTAGCTTTTCCACATCTGGAGACTGCTCCAGACTGCACCTATTGGCATACCTCTGAAAGCTAAACAGTTGCTTTTCCCATTTAGAAAAGATTATAAATGGTAGAGTGAGTGACCCTATTTGCATCACAAGGGCATTGCTTGGAAAAGTGTATTATTTTATATAAGAGATCAGTCCTTCTTCACTGGTTTTTGCTTAATTGTACTCTTGAAACTCTGATTTAGCCATCAAGACCTTGCAAAAGTAAAGAGAAAAGAAAACTAAAATGCTGGATAATTAGGTGTTTTGTTTTGGTTTTTTTTAGTGTTAAATTAGCAACAGAAAAAAAATAGTGACAAAACTATCAATTCTAAGATAATCACAAAATGTTGTGATGAAAAGTAAGCCCAAGTGCTTACTAACGAAGGAATGCATAAGTTTATAATAATGTACATGGTGTACATATACTGACCACCCTCTGGTAATAAGAGTTCAGTACTAATCAAGAGACTGATTTCAGTGACTTCCTTTTTCATTGAGGACATGCATCCTGCTCTTCAGCAGGGCAAAACCAGCAGCACTGGAACTCATGCTGCTGCTGCATACATGGGTGTCACAACATATGCTGGTAGTTCACCTTTACCCACAATTAAATAGCTGCAAAGCACCTAATCTCACTCTACAGGGAGCAGCCCTTAATGCCTAACCTTCATTACCCAGGATAACTATCACCTTTCTTGACAGTTTATATGTGACAAGTCAGTCATCTAAGTTCCATTCATTCTCACAGCAGGCACTCAAGTTGCAGTACTTAAAGCTAAGTTGACTCCTATGAATGATCCATAGATGGTTTGAATTCCTGCCAAAGATAATATATCTACCAAGGAAAGAAGGGAATGAAAAAAAAAAAAACACAAGGCAGAAAAGCAATAAAAGAATAAGCTTTATGGGAAGAGCAGCCTCTTTTCCCATAAATGATGAATCAATCCATTATATTCATAATAATCAATGTCATGGATCCTCTTCATGTCAAATTATAAAAAAAAAGCACCACCAAAAACTTGGTAAAGAGACAAATCATTATTAATTCATTCATTGCAATAACATTCATCATGATGAGCTAATGTGATATTAATGTGGCTGTAATATGTACTTCCATAGGAATTTCACTGTAATATAGGAATTAACTAATGTCCCATGGTTTTAAAGAGTTATGTAAATTGATAAACAACACTGAAAAGCTTTTTAAACAAAGGTAGGCACGAATCTATCGACATGCTACCTTCTGGTGGAGATGGAAGGGTGCCCACATCCTGCTCCCATGCCCACACCTGTAGGTAGGCTAACACTCTGCTTTTCATTTTCCCTGAGTTATTGCCTACAGCAACAGCTTTTCAACATTGCGGTCCTGTTCCAGGAAATATTGATGTGGGAGATTAGTAGTTCTGGGAATGGAATCAAAGCTGTGACGGTGCTTGCTGATGCCTAGGAGGTTTGGGAGTCATGTGTGCCCTCAGTTCTCTGAACACCGTTGCACACCGAGGGAGAGGACCACTTTGCAGATATGTCTCCCATGAGAATCTTCAAAACTGATTCTGCCATATTCTTGTGTTATGGGTAATGATTCAAAGCAGACGCATCCAACATAACCCATTATTGAATGCAGTATGGTATACCATGGGGAACTTACTTAGAAAATAGAAAAGGACCTTCTCCTTATAGAGTCCTTCTCACTGAACACAGCACTGAGTTTGACTGAGGTTGTCATCCATGCAAGAACCAGAGATTAACAGAGACCATCCAATGGAGGCAATGGAAAACTAAAATATCAAAATGCATAAGGAAAACAATGAAACAAAGATAGTGAACCACTTTTCTACTTAAAGCACTGTGTAGAACCACTGCACCCTAATTCCACCTAACATTTATCTTCCATGGTAAGTTGTAAGACTCTAAGATGATGACAAAAATCCCACTTGGAATAGTAAATTGGGCTAAACCTTCTATCTTTTGTTCCTTTCAGTCAATATTTCCATGAGGATATGATTCAAATTACCTGGGGAAAAAATACAATTTTCTAGTATAAATCTATCAGAATTTTTTTCTCTGAAGTATTACCTGCACATTACCAGATATACTAAATGCATTTGGGCTATAATTACTATTTTCCCCATGCAATAAATACTGCTATTGTACTAAAAATGCTCTCTGCTCCGTTAGAAAATTTCTTTATTTTCATGTGTAGGTTTAATAAATTAAATCTTCCAGAGATGTCCATTATCAAACATTTCAGTGCTAGAAATTAAATTTGTTCTGTAACTGTACATGGAAGTTCAAAACACATAAGTTACTGTGTTTCTAAAGATCTCATTTATGCTTCCTTTGAATAAACAAGTTTCAATGCAGTAAGGAGCAGTAACAGCATGCACTGTGTCTCTGGTTCTGCAGTTCTGGATTCTTGGTTTTTATTTGTAGACATCTTACTTATACAGAACACCAATGTTGAACCAGTTTTTCTATAGGATTAGTCTTAATATTTGTTGTCTACAGCAAAGTGACTGGTAGACTTTAATCTGAAATATCTTCAGAGCAAACTAATGCAAAATATATTTATTGTGAACTATCAGACTTTGCTTCTGACAAATTGTTGCTCCTTTCAATGCAGCAGAAATGCAGTTTGATCTACTTTGGTAACTGAAAGTGAAAATTATAGCATTTAAAAAATGTTTTAGACATTCTCTCTGCCATCCTGTACCTCAAGATTATTTCTCAGACCTCTAGAAGTTTTTTTATTCTTTAAAATCCAATGATATACACAAATATCCACATTGGTTTTATCTCATATGGGAAGGCAAGGGGGGAAACGATAATTCCATGAACATAGTTTGGAGCCATCAACATTATTTGTGCCCAATGGTATAGCCTATTGCCACAAGAAATTCTTCCTACTACACCTTTAATCAACAGAACTATTAATGACTTCTGTACCTTAGCTGCTTATCACAATACCGGGCAGTTAAAACTTCCTGATTTTCATCTTTTCACCTTGATAGGTGATTCATAACCCTCAAGGAAAGAACAATTTCTATAAGTGCATAATACAATAGGACCTAGATCATGGCTAGGATTTTTACTGAGATCCTATCAAATGGTCGTAAGCAATTACTCAGAAGGAGTTTTCTCAATGAATGAGACTTGTGATAAACTGGGAAGGTTAATATTTCTGTTATGAACATAATATCTATTAATTGTATAAACTGAGTCACCACAGAAATGCTACAGTATACTCAATTACAGAAAAAAAAAAGACTTTTGAATGTATTTTTGTTAAAAAATTCTGATATATGATCACAAAAGATTTTTCTTGATGATCAAAACAAAAGGGTATTTTCTCCAAGATTCTGAATAGTTTTCTAGCAAGAAAGAAAATTATATACCTGAAGGTAAATGGGCAGAGTGGACATGGGGTAAAATTTGGCCAGTCTTAAGTATTATTTTAATTTCAAGAAATATCACTTTCATATGCCTGTAATAGTAATTTAAAATAATTATTTTAATTTATTCTATTACAAATAAAGAGAAAGAAGCCTCAGTATTTCTAAAAATGTTCCATATTAAGCAAGGGTTATTTAAATTGAGAGAATTAGCTTGAAGTAATTCATCAATATTATAATGTTGATTTTATTTCAGTTACCTGACAGTTCCCCTTATTCTTTTAAAACCATGATAGGCACATGAAGAAAATAATGACAATGGACCCTTATTGTTCTCTCACTCGATTGTTTTAGTTTCTGGTGTTTTAACAATAGACATGGTTTTCAGTATGTTTCTGACACAATGTTGCAACTGAAAAAAAAAAAACAACAAAGAAACAGAGGATGAAATGGACTTCAGTTATTGTTTTTCTCATAGTAAATCACAGGCATCTTTTATCTTAACCACGTCTTGAATTTTCTTAGCAAATGGATTGGGAATTTTTTGAGAAACAAGTCCAAAATGTAACATTCCTGAAAGCACTCAGTAAGCCTCCAAATCTCTTGGTGATACCCAGAAACATGGTGTTTCCTGGTTTGTTTTCTTTTTAGAAATGGAAAAATAATTATAAAGCATATTGTGCTAATCAATCAAAAAAGGCGTTTGAAATAATCTCATAAAACGTTATGGCTTAAATAATGCCCTTCATCAGTATTCTTTGTTTAACATTTTATGTTTATTGATAAATGAAGATGCATTTAAATAATTCAAACAAAACATTAGCTGCAAGCAAGGAATTAATAATTGATAGGACTGGAAGGGCTTTTTTTCACTTGGGAAATAGATAATATTAGCTTAATGTGGGGCTCTAGGAACAGAGGAAACGTAATGGATCTACCTGCTTTAAACTCATGATTGTTATAGTGGTCAGAAAGTTGCTACAAAGGCAAAAGCAGGACAGCTCTGTAACTGCAATAGATTTCGCTCATAGGAGCTGACAATGCAAATCGTGCTCTGATATGCCAGATTTATACAGGGGAGGGAATCTAATAAACTTAACATGCATTAAAGGGAAAAAATACATGCTGTTATACTTAAGTCTGGAATTTTCGAAGGACTAAACCACAACAGTTTTGGTTTCTAAAAATATTTGGATTTCTTTTCCCTCAGTCTCGTCTTTTACGAGTATCTTCATCCAGAGTTTTCACTAAGTCTGGGATCCACTCCTAAGGAGACTATAACATGGAAGTCAATGTATTCTGGAGGATTCTCAGAGGAAGACCATTTAGCCTAGGAACACTCATCATAAGGTTTTATTTACATTTGCCTGTGAAGGTGCCAAACTCTTTCACCTGCACATTTGAACATGAAGATGTAGAAAAAAGGCTTTGTCAGGTCCTCTCTTAGGAGGAATTTTCTGTTGGTGATCCTCAGGTTGTGCCTGGTGATAGCAAAACCCACAGAATTACTCCCAAATCAGTTGTGCAACTCCCATTTCCATTTGCTTTCAGAAATATGAGATTTATTGTATCTGAAAGTCTACCAAATAATATTTTCATTTCTAAATGGCATTTGTAAATCTACAATCCGGATGTTTATATTACATTCTAGCAGCCAGAATTTGCATTTGCAAATGCAAAAAACATTTTACTTCATTAGATTGATATGCAAGACAAAATTTAAAATAAATAAAATAAAAATACTTTAGCACCAATCTATAATAATTTCATAGATGTTACTAGTCCAGCTACATAAGACTGTTCAGGTATTTTACTACACAATTAGAAAATTAATGTACTCCTAATAAAAGCTTTTAGACAGTCATAAATAAGAATATAAGAACTAATCTGATCTGAAAACCAATAGCATTTTATAGGTTTTAAAAGTAAGTTCAAAAGATCGCAGCTTTATTGTACTCAATCCTGACTACCAGAAATAGCACTGCTATTGTATTAGTGGGTTTTACTTAGAGGTAGTGCTAGAACAGCCAAACACTTCTAATAAAAATATCAAATAGAACATTCTTCATTACTTAAACCGTTGTATCTTGTGTCATCACTTATGAAAGATGAATGTGCCATATTACTGAAAATGAACAGTTGTGTTTTCTACCTATTTTCCTCAGGGGTAAATGGTTATAAAGGGATCAAGGCAGTGAAGAATCAAGTTCTGTATCTCTAGTTGTGTTTGCCAAGTTCATACCTGAGCATCTCCCAGAATAGGTTTTCTTAAGTAGACAGATTGTAAGCCTGCACAAAATTGGTTTCAGAAATGCAAATGGGAGAAAGCAGCTTTGTTTTCCAGCCATTGCAACACTCGACATGACATTTAGATAGACTTGCTTGCATTGACAGTAGGCACATATGTCTACTATTTTGTTTTAAAATATATGTATTGCTTTTAATAACAACATTACAGCTGTTCACAAAATGACGCCTCTAGACAGAAGCACTACAATGAAAAGAGAGTATCAACAGAAGGACTGTATCTGCATGCAACTATGCAGTTGCCAAGAAATGAAGATATAACATATGGTCATTTTGTAAAGGTGAGCTGAACAAAAAACAAGCAGCAACCTAGCCAATTTTTGTCATTTGAATTCTCTTGTTCAAAACCCAATTTAGTTTCATATGACTCTCGTTAATTTGAATGATAAATTTATTAAAATATGATACAGCCAGCCCTGCAACTGGGAAAACAATTTAAAAATAAATTTGTGGAATGAGACGTTGCCAATTTTTCACTTGTCTAGAGCTATCCTTTAAAAATTAATGTATAATTTTGCAGCAGAGGAATCGAATGCTATTAACAGCTTGCTAGTGTGAAGAGAGGAAGTTGTAACTTATATTAAATATCCCACTGTTGATATGCCTATGAATGTCTTTCGTTGATTTATCTGTTTATTGAACTGCCTTGGAAGAGCCACTTCTCATAGGAATGCATAGGGGAATGTTAACATAACCCAAGACTCTGATAATCTTTCTGGACATCACCCAGAAAATGACAAGATTTAGGAAAAAACTGATAAGCTTGGAAATGTTTAATTTCCCACTGTAACAATTTATAGACTGTAGGGAAATTGTGGGCTCCAGACAAGCTGCTGTTTTAGACAACATTACTGTTTTTGTACCCGAGTAGCCAACACAAATTCATAGTTGTGTGGGGTTTTTTTCATCAACAGAAAAAAAAAAATCAGATTTTTGATCTAATTCTGTTTACTGATAATGAACATATATATATCTGGCTCCCTGAGTGCCTGAGGAAAATAATGGGAAGGAAGCTTTTCTTCACTTACAGCACTATATGCCAAGCTGCTCTTCCCTTTTTTGTTTGTGTTTGTTTGTTTGTTTGTTTGGGGTTTTTTGTTTGTTTGTTTGGGGGTTTTTTGTTGTTGTTATTTCAGATCTTTTGCAGATGCACTCTGGAGTCCCATTCATGGATGGTATTTTCTCAGCATTTCCTCTCTTTTTGCCTCATTCTCAATGTCCCACTTGTCCACAAAGGCAGAAACCTTTACAAACAGTAGCCTACAGTTATACATGTGTTGTTTGGGATAATGAAATAATCCTGTGCTTAGAATAGAAGGCATCACTTTTCCAGCTGCCTTGTTTAAGACTTTTAATTGTTATTTAAACTATGTCATACAGAGAAGTTACAGTTACTTGCTTTGTGTCCAATGCATTTTAACTCTGGCCTTATCAAGACTATTTATAATGTGGTCAACAACATATTACAGGATTGTTTAATCCCAGCTAAGAGTTATGGTGTTTGTTAGCAAGACCCAGCTGCTATTTGGCCAACACTGTTGGCTTAAAGAACCCTTCCTGTCTTCATTGCACCTGAATTCTCACATCTCAGTTCCTGTAATACAGAAGTTTGAATAATAAAAACAATAAAGATTTAAAAAAAAATAATTATGTATAGAATTTTTCATCAGGATTAATTCTTTGATTTATCTGTTGTATCCATATTAACTCTGCAGAAGATTTCCTGCTAAGTACCCTGGGCGTACTAAGGAAGCATTTAGGCCCATGCTGTGATAAAGAAGTAGAAGAGTTCTGCATCCCAGTTTCCCAGCAAAACTGCTGCAGCCAGTAAAACCTGTACAAAAACCTTGAGCAGACATGTTAACTTGCTACATTAAACTGGAAAGAAAAACAGGCAGGAAAAATAATTGTCACTGCATCCTGATGAAGGATGAGAACCTGTGAGAGAGAAATGCCAGTCTGCATCTCTGAGCAGCTACCTAATTTCAAGGAACAAGTCAATGGCTATGGCAGAGCTTCTGCCCCAGCTGCTGTCACTGTTTCAGACTCCAGATTCAATGCCCATGTAAAACTCCAGATCATCACACTGGCTGGTGGTCAGAATGAGAACAAGGTTTGTTAAGACTGCTAACACAAACTTTGGTCAATAGGACAGAGCAGTGGGAGAGCTGAGAAAAGATCAGCACTCACTAATTAGGACAATGCTCAGCTATCCTTATCTAAGAAGCATCTTTTGTTTTAGGATAAATATTGTGCAGAATGTCATACAAAATAACCAGCATTGCAATTTTTAGGTTGATCAGGTTAGCCACATTTTCAGTCAGTTCTGCAGGGAAATCAAATACTACAGCAGATCCCTTACACACAATGTGGAGAGTGCAATGAGATCCATCATCACTTTTAAGATCATTCTAGAAGAGAGTTTCAATTTAACTCATGGCTTTTCATGACTGTAGGTTGAAGGAATTCACATTTTTACTGTTAAATTTCAGGTATTAAACCCAACCCATGGTACTGTCAGTATGTTTGCTGTGAAGAATGTGGCACCGGGAGTCTACTGTGTAGCCATTGTAGGTGTAGCTCCCTTTACACACAGTAACACTGCCCTCCAACCTATCCATCCAAGTACAGTCATCAAAGTCAATGTACATATGGTAATTAGGGGGAATGATGAGTCAGCCTGTTCTCTTTATGATAACAGGAAAAATAGTTCATGTAACACAACACTGAACATCGATCCTTTTTTGATCAAGGGAAAAGATTTTGCAGAGGCATCAGATCATCAGGAAAAGAGGCAAGTGTGTATCTCTATACAGCTTTGATAAGACATTATTATTGTGTATTAGATACTGTTCTAATCTCTTCAGTCCTCCAAAATATAGACAAATAAAAGTGAGTACAGTGCAAGCTGAAGAAATGAAGCAATATTGAGAACTACGACCTCAATTTAAGAAAAGTTGGATGAAAAAATTATATTACCTCAAGTGAGGATGAAGTGATTACATGATAATTATCTTTCCATTTCTAAAGATTGTTTGGGTTTTAAAAAAAAAAATATTTCTGAGGCTAAAAGGCTATATCAGATAAAGATGACAAGTTTTACTAAGGGTAAATTTTTGCTGAAAATCAGAAAAGGCTTGCTTAGTTTTCCATAGGCTACGAAAGAGTTTCTCATGGGAAATGGAGAAAGTCTGGGAATTATCAGAACCAACCTGAATAAAGCATAGAAAGATTTACTGCAGTCCTGCAGATGTGACCATCTTTTAGTTCTTTGTATATTAGTTTCCTTATGCTTATTTCTCTTTTGTTTTTTAAATAAAACTTCTCCTGGGAGATAGTCATTTTTTACTACAATGTTTTCTATTGGAATGTTTCTGTTCTGGAATAATGAAAGAACGTTAAAAGTATTTATTATGCACTAAAAAAAATCATAGGTATTCTGCAAGAATGATAATTCATTGGAATGGAATATTTTTATGTCATTTTAAAAAATTATTTTCCCTCTATGCTGGCCAGTTCAAACTTAAATAAATCTCAGTAGAGATGACAGGTCTCAAGAAAGCATTTAATTTTGAAAATTCAAACCAAAATTTTTCTCAGGTTTTAGATTTAAAAATCTTTTGAGTTCTTTTCTTTACAGTCCCTCTAATTTAGACCCTCCCTTGATCTTGTTAAACTTTTCATGAAACAAAATAAACACTTCCTCTTCAACTTACTGGAAGCATACTTAATTATTCTACTTCACAAAGTGCTGGTTATTTTGCTTTATTTTATTATTTTATTTTATTTTAATCTGCTTCATTGTACTCAAGAGGCTTTCCAAGTCTCTTGCTCTAGCTTTCTGATTTTGAAAGAATGCTCTATTTATCTGGTCTGCCTCCTTTCCAGCACTGAATAATGATAAACAGATCTTGTAAAAATCTTTTCACTGATGTTTAAATTGAGGAACAAAATTCAGAGAGAGATAAGGTATCACTTTTCACCAAACATGTTACTCAAGCTGTATATCCTACATCTTGATTTGATGCAATGTTTATAAAAACGCATTTTATGTATAATGCCATGAAGTGATGACAATCTGCTCTACTGTCATGGTGTGATGTTGAATTAATAGGAAACAAGGTGAGGGCAGAGCAGGCAATCATTGTATGTGTTAACTTCATGATTAATCATTGGCTTCTTAATAAAGCCTTACTCTACAGAACAGACTGCCAAATATTTTTGTCACTTCTACAATATTTTGTCAAAATATATGACCTTGAAAGTCACCTTTGAAGTTATCTTAATATTTCATACAACTGTGACTAATGCAGCTTTTATGAACTTCAGTGAGAATACACCTGATGTGTAAAATAATCCCTAATAGAGATTGGAATTCCTAAAAATACATAGTATGCAGTGAAACATGTTGCAAGAGAATGCACTGCATTCTTTTAATTTCTTTTAATTTAACTAAACTTTGTGCATGTTATTCATTAATTATGCTACATTTTTTTTTCCTTAAATAGAAAATAGATTAACTGGTGCATAGCATTTCCATCATAGTGAAATCAGCAACTGCCTACTGCAAAATTATTAGTTGCTTGTCTTGCTGTACTGTTTCAAGCAGAACATCACATCTCTCAGTGAGGACAAGACTTGTCATGACATAAGCTAATCTTTACTTTTTGTGACTCAGTGCAACTACTTAGACCTTTTGCATCCATGGTATATAATATCATCAGTCATTCTTGCCTACAGACCAGACTTTAGCTAACAAACTCAGGCTTATTTTCAGTACTTGTTGATATAACTTGACCCCATGATAAGGGAACTGTAGTCAAAATGCAATATCACACTATACCAGGTGAGTTAACGGAGCACAGCAAACCAAAAAATGTCTGCTCCATGAAGTTTAAGCTCCAGGTATGGACAAGAGAGAGAAAGTAGAGTTAATCATCTCAAGAACAATTTTTATTAATTTTTTTTAGACACCACGGTAAAATAGAGTTGAAAGGACAGATTGATTGGAGACAAAAGAATAGCTATTCACAGATATTTTCAATCATGGGGATTAACCAAAAGGAAAGAAATAAGGTGTTGACTTCAAATTCAGTTAAATAAAAAATGAAGCTCTGAAGAGGAGGTAAGCTAGAAGCACTTATTAATATATTGACAGTAATCCAAGGTGATAAAGTGGGATTAGGTTATGAAGAGTCTGAGGAATCTCAATGGGCCTTGCTCAATGTGAAAAAGTTTTATGCAAGGCTCTTTTATCAAGAAAATTTTTCCTGCCCATTCTTCCTGAATTTGGTTAGAAGACTGATGACATAATATCATTAAACTGTAAGCCTTAATATTAGAAACCTTTCTCTTTTGGACATCATTTATTCACACAATACCCTTAGATATTCTACAGCATGCTTAAAATGCCTACATGATGTGATTGAATCAAGGTCTTGAAATTCTGATCTGTAAAATCTACTGCTCAGCCGTTCTCTGTCCAAAGTCAGTATCACAGATTCACTAGCATTTATCTATTGCACATATTTATAGTATTGCAATACTTGATTGATACTTGACCCTGCAAGGCCACCACGGGTTTGCCTAACCTATCGGCTAACAGACTGCTGATTGCAGGTGAGCAAGCAGACAACCAGCAAAAGAGAGAGCAGCAGCTAAGAAACTTTGGAAACTATGGAGTGTGCAAGTCTGAAGATTATTTGTACTGCAGTATGTTCTCTCTATTTTACTGACAACAGTTAGATATTGAGTTTCATTGTTCCTGTACAGGGAGGCCAATTTGAAAATAATGTAATTTTTGCTGCTTGGGAAATTGTTCGAGACCTCGTGACATACCAACTGAGCATTAGCAAGGCTGAGTGGTCTTGGAACAAGACAGTCCTTTGACTGTAAAGAAAAAAGAGACTTGACAAAAGATATTTGAAACTCTGATGATAGCTCATTCAAATACTTTTGTTACAAGTGGAATTGAGGTACAAAGTACATCTTTGGAGTGTTGACTACAAATTGGAATATGTTTTTTGAGGAAGTGGATGGTCAAAATCTCTATTTAGATTCAGTGTTTTCAAAAGGTGGTCAGGACTCATAAGTTCAGGCTCTAGCTGAAGCTTCCATTAAAGAGAATCTTATCTATCTCCATCTTTATGACTTTCTTTCCATCCATCTTCCCTTTATTTCAGAATCTTAGAGTGATACTGGGACTTACATTCTAAAATAATAGCCTAAACAGTACATATTGCTCTAATGCAATTAAATGTGCACTTCATAGATGATGTTGGCCAAAAGACACATTGCTATTATATATCAATTATACCTGGTTGTATTCTGATTCTCAACTAATCTAAGGTTAATAGTTCTGGATAAACTATTTGGTCTATTTCACAGTCAAGACACATATTTTCATCAAAATTCATTTAAATTCTCCATTTAAAAAAATTATTATACATTAATTATACATTAACTACTAACTTCAACTAAATTCCAAGACTGAAAACAAAAAACTGTCAATAAAATCACAGTCTCCATATTTCTCTCACTCCCATAGCCCTTCTCTACCTTCTAGCTCTTTTCTTTATATGCTATAGAATATATTTATGTGTAAGAGAAAGCCACAAGAGTAAAAAAGTGCTGTCTGAGAAAACAAAGAACAATTAATGAAGAAAAAAAAATATCTACAATGGAATGCCTGTTATTTTCCCTTAAGTGATACATTAGGTAGAGGAAATCATATTACAATTTGATGTATGTGTCACTTCAAGAGTGATTTTTGGATTGTGGAGGTAGCTTGTCTGTCATATGATGTAAGTACTTTTATTGAGTAGGTAAGTATGTAATAGCTAAAAGCCTCATAAATCAGCGAAATGTTCTCCCAATTTATAGAGAATATTTGATCTGAGAACATTACTGCCTGGTGAGCCACTGAGAAAAAGAAGATGTGAAGAGTGATGGAGATGGATATCTTGATAATTTTTGGAGTATATGGTATATGGGACTGGCTCTTCATTGCTTGCCTCTTTTGTGCTCTTTAACACCTGTGCAACTGTAATGTTTTAAATTAAAGTTTTATACTTACTTTAACACTTTTATAGCTGCTTCCCATAGAGGTAGAGTAACACAGAATGAAACACAGGATAGGTTTTAATTTCCGAAGTCTCTCTCTTTGAAACAACAATAGAAGTTAACAAACCACATGTTTGAGGATTATTTGAAGTATGCAAACAAGCCCAAATTATTCTTGCCATTGCTTTCAGCATTACAGTTCACTCTACGTTAATAAACTAAAGAAGTACAACTTTTTCTGATTTCAAGTATAGATGACCAATGTTCAGTCTGTCTCTGCATATTAATTTTTTATTGGAACAATGGGAGACTTTGGAAAACTGTGTAAGTACATACATAAATTTATATACACTATATATAAAAGAAACAATATCCTATTCACTTTGATTCTCCTTTACATGATTCTTCATATAGTACTTTAAAGTGGTAACATAATCTGTACACTGTGATGAGTGCATGTATTGACTGAAGCTGAACTTTTGAACCTGTTGCAACATTCAGCAGCAAAGAAGTGTTATTTATTTGCCATATTGTAGTTATAAAATTAAATAACTTCTATTTTCTGTGGTTACTCAAGAAAAGTTGTTGAACAAGCCTCTGATTGCTAAATGGATGCTTCAACATATTTTTGAAACTGTGATTTGTGAGGGCTCTGATGCTCTGAGGCATTGCTTGTTGGATTGTTCACCTATTCATATTTTATACAGCTGAATAACTTCCACTTTAAGTCTCATCAGAGGCCTTTAAAAACCTTGTTTCACTAGAAGTCATTTTTCAACAGGAAAGTGTGGAAACAGTGGCAGTCTAAAGTTTCTTTTCCTTTTCCTTCCTGGGCCACACAAGTGGTATGTAAGGCATCAATCCCTGGAAACATAAGCTGCTGTAGGATTTATTGTCTGGGTGAAATGGCCAAAATTTCTCTTATGTAAAGCAATTGTCTTTGCATGTGTTATGCTTTCTGGATATTTTGCCCTGCAGCTTTGGACTAACTGATTGAAGTTTTGGGGGGTTGAGAGCAGAAGATTGTCTAGCAAGATATGGGGCACAATACTCACTGTTTAAAAAAACCCACTGCCTCAAGTATCTTACATTGGAATGCTCAAAGTTACTATTACCACAAAACAAATTAAAAAAGAAAGTGGTTTGATTTATCTGTGCATGCAGAACACAAGACAAGGAAATTATGCTAATCCTAATACAGGTGCAAGAATAAAAGCACCTTTTCTTCCTAATCCAACTCTCTTGGGTTCATGAACTGCTGTTCATTCAAGTTATTTGGTGCAAAGACCATATGCATCTAACTCAGCTGTGATCTGGGCTTGCTTGAGCATCAGCAGGCACAGCAGTAATACAGGGTTGCAGAAGGCTTCTGTTTCTTTACAAACTCTGTCTTTAGGAATGAATATAGCCCAATCTTATGAATCAGATCCAGGCTGCTATACTGACACTCTCCCTTCCACCTCAAGTAATGTTTCTATACTCCATCCCACTAGAGTTATGCCTGACTACTGTGCTGGTTCTGAATGGAACTTAAGTTAATTTTGTAGTGGTATATGATCTGCTTAGTAAGGTCTATAAAACACTAACAAGGTTAGTTGTTTCTGTTGAAGAACGGTCAAAAATAGAGCTCATTTATTATGCATTAATTCTAGTTTTCCCTTCTTCAGTATAACCGGACTCTTTAAATTTTATTTTTCCTTAAGATTTTTCATGTTAAAATATACCTTTCTAAAAGCTCTTTGGCAGCCCAGTTTAGCCAGTCGTAACTGTCATCTATTTTTTTCTCAGTAAATTCCCTTCACATGATGAAACACACACCCAGTGACAACTACAAAAAAATTAAAGTAAGACTTCTAAGAGAAAGTCAAGGCTTGGATGTCCAAAGTTTATAGAATTAGGAAATAAAAGGACAAACTTAAGTCTGCCTCCAAAAACATTATGTGAATTTCAAGACCATGATCAGCATGAAATTTCCCTCAAAATCAAATAAATATCAATAGTAGGAAATTCTAATTAAAAAAAAATCCTGCAGGTTTTGTTCCTGTTTTCCTTTGTTCTCTGTAGTCCTGATGGAAAACTTCAGGCATCCTTTGTGAACAAATGCAAAATGCTTGAACACAGACTAATAACTACAATTGGCACAGCAATGCCAGCCATAAAAAGTACTAGTGTGAGCCTTCTAATCTAGAAATGAGCTTAATCACAGTATAGATGTTTTGTCATCAGCCTGCTGTCAAGATAAATAATCTTTCTCTACTGTATCTACATGCCAAACGTCAGTCAAAGCAAGATGGAATCCTTTGAAGTAAAACTGTAATCTATAAAATATATATTTTTGAGAAAGGATTTATTTAAACATCAAATTAAACCATTTCATTTTTGTAACAAAACACTGTTAATTTTTTCTAAGTGATAGTCTTGGCATGTCTTATATAACTGAGGACCTTGGAGTTCTAGAAGTAACTATAAGACTGGTCAATGCAAAAGAAAAGATCATGCTTAGGGCAAAACCTTGGTTATTTGTCCTTACATTTATGCCTTAGTTGTGCCCAGGGGTCCTCATCCAACTTCTGTTGAAATCAATGAGAGCTGGGAAAGGCCATCACAGCATAAGCCTTGTGCCTGCAGGTTTTTTTCATCTTGATGTAAAAAGAATAGTCATATGGCTTTGAACACGTGAGAGGGAAAGAACCACTGCTTCAGAAAAGGACCATGGGGATATTTTTTTAAGGTATAAAGCGAGTTAGGCACCTAACTTTCACTTGTGCCTTTGAAAATGCTTGCCTTGACATCTAATAAAACAGCATTACCAAATGTGAGTATAGATTGCTTCTCAGTGAGCTAATCTTGAATAAAAACTCTATTTTTTTTTCACTTATACTTTTATGCCTTTTGGAGCATTTTTCATCCTATTTTTAGTACTTACTAAATATTCAGTCCTGTTAGGAGACCAATTTTTTAAAAGTCATGCTTATCTTAGCAACCGAACTTGAGAACACTAAATAACAAAAGAAAAGGAAGACAATGCTTCAGGACAGGTCACTGTAGCAAATTTTAGGGCAACAGAATACCTAGTATAGCACAAAAATTGGTGCGATAGCTTTTTGTTTCTTCCTCAGTTCACCTCAGACCTAACATATGGACTTTTTTCTCCCTGTATTATTATCTGCTCTTCAGATAATAAATGGAAGCATATGTACTTTGAAATGTTTCACATCACTATTACTATGGTGCAACCAAGGTCATCTATCTACAAAAGGTTTGGTTACTTTCAAAGACACTAAAAAAATGCTAAACATATTTCATATTTCAATAGAGACACATTTCAATGCTAAACATATTTCACAAGACCTCCACTTACTTTGCCAGCAAATGCATTAATGCAAATTACAATAACTGCTTGTGCAAAAGTTTACATTTTTCAAAAAGAAACAATTGATTTCTCTAATCGTCTCATAAAGATGTTGATTGTTAACGAATTCTGACATACTGTCTGCTTCTGCAGACAAAGCCATCAAGAAATTCTGTTCAGATTCAACAACAACAAAAAAATAATGACAAGATTTCTATATTATACATGGATTGAAAAATCTTACTTCAGTTTTGTCACAGGCAGGTGTGTTGGAAAAAATAAGTAGTATTTAAATGGACATCTGCAAGAATTAACATCTGAAGATACAAGTGAAACTTTATAAGGAAACTTAATTTTTTTCATAATTGCAAGTTATTTGACTGCCAAGATAGGCTGATGAGCTCCATACAGAAAAGATTGCTTGATGTGTACATTTCTGAATTATATTGTCTGCTTTGAATTTTTCTTCCAAAGGTCAAACTTACTGGTCACAAGTCATCCACTTGCTGAGGAACCTCCGAACTACTCACATGATTTCCTCCAGCTGTAAATACTGAAAAACTGATGTGCACGTTCTTGCTTTTCTTGGCTGAATAAAGTGCCTCTCTATATTTTGGTGACACTTCTACATTCACCTTTCAAGAAGTAAATGATCACAAATTGTGGAAGGCAAACTCTGGCTGTGCATCCTTGTAGATAGTTTTACACTGATGGATTTCTATTGCATCAACAGAAATACTTCATGACTTTCAGCAACATTTATTCTTTTGTTTGTTCCTTTGTGTTTGTTAGTTAGTTTGTTTGTTTGTTGTTGCAGGTTAGTTGGTGGTACAATAACACAGCTAAAACACCTAGTTGGCTGCATATATGTGCACCATTACTTAATGTGCAAGTATTTATCTATGTAAATGAACCCTGAGATTTTAGGATGAATGCTGAAAATCAGGCACTGTTTCCTGTCCTATATGATGATATATTCCTACGTAATTATGGACTCCTGTCATAAAAAATTCTTTGCCCATCTGATAGCAGACCATAAAAGTAAAAAGATTCTAGATTTCTATGGCCTAAGTTTTTTTCTAAAATCCTCTCAGAAAGCTACAAAACAGAAATAGAAAACTCACATCTACTGATAATTTATTTCTTAAGGGTTATTTATTATTTTTTAAATAAATAAAAGTGAGAATGCAAATTGTCTCTGAAGAATGTAAAGAACTTTTATGATTTGAACCAGCTTCTAAAATTTCAATCACAATGTTCACAAGAATAACACCTCTAGTTGCACAGACAAATAATTGTCTTAGTATTTCATGTATCTACAGCTTTTGAGTTTGTAAATCTAGCAGCTACAGGGTTTAAGATGTCTATGAAATTTTGACTCTGTTAGACTGCAAGTAACTTTTAGTCTGCTATTTCTATCACCTTTCTCCTTTAGTGCTCAGCTGATTTAAACTATGGATGTTATCAGTTCCTCTGTTTTTTAAAATATCTGTATGTAGCAAAGCAGTAGAATTACTAGTTGCTTTTTCCTGTTGTCTCATACTAACAATACATGCCTGTCATATGTTATTATACTCTCTTTCAGCTCTGTCATCTACTTTGTAAACCACATTAATGAAAATGACAATTGACTCAAGTCTTCTTTTTTTCCTTCAGCAGTCCTACAGGGGAAAATACTTCTTCAAAATAGACAGGGGGAAAAAATAAACCAACAGGAAAACATTCAGACTCCCTATAAAATAAGTAAGTGGATTTAAAATCACTCATACATCTCATACACAAACAAAATACTTTTTCTCTTTTATTTTTTTTTCAATTTATACCACAGACAGACCAGACAGTGCAGTTCTCTGACAATAGCAGCTCTATAGAATCATTTTAATATACAATCTTACATAAATAAAATCAAGTGGTGAAAGCCAGCCTATATCTGCCAACATAGGGAACCAAAGGCAATTTCCCACCAGAGAACCCAGCATTCCAGTGCTCTGACCCATAATGCCTGAAGTGCCACGCAGTTCACAATACTTGCAAAATTCCTTTCTTGTCATGTTGTTTGTTGGCACTTTTTAACAGGTCCTTTGTGTTTTTTCAGCCTGTACTGAGTCTTTGAGGTAATTCCGAATATTCTCATAAAATTAGAGGAACATAACATCAAAACAGAGTGACTTCTACAATGAATGAATCCTTCTGTGGACCCATGCAGACACAGCTTAGTGAACTCTGGCTGTAGTTTAAGTATATGCCACCTCAATGACTCTTGGGGAAAAAAGAGCAACTTATTTCATAGAATTTAGGTTTCATGGCATAAATTCTGCATTTCTTAAAGGTATTTCATTGGCTTTTTTGTATTGCCTGACATTGGTTTACAATAAATACTTTTCTGTTTACTCTGATTGTGTAGCAAGTAATAAGATCTAATAGTATATATATTAATATGTTCAGTAATGACTTGTGATGGTTAAAATACAATTATGTAATACTTAATGTTGTCATGGTAGGACTAACTTTTTTTGTTTGTTTCATTTGACATTTCCAAATTAACCTCAGACTTACAAACACAGAAGCTACTTTTCGTTACTACTTCCTCTCTGTCAAGGTCTAAGAACAGCCACCAGGAGATGTCAGAGAAAAAAGTCTGAATATCTCCCTTTTTTAAGGTTTTCAATCCAAGTTGTTTAGAAGACTGACCACAGCCCAGGCTTCTCCCGTATTTTGTACAGGTGTCTCTTGGTATGAACTGCTTCCTGAGAAAGGACAATGGCAGTTTTTAATAGTGAAGCCTCTCCAGCCATTTGTTCTGTTCCTATAACTTGGGCAGCATGGCTCACAGTGTGATGTGAATGATACTATTTTTGCTGCTGTGCCATCCAATGGCAAGTTCCTTCTGGTGGCCAACCAGCCCACATTGGTGGCATTGCCTCAGCTCTGGATACTGTCCAGTGATACTGACATGCTTTCTAAGGAAAACTTGAAAGCCAAGAAACTTCAGTGACAAAGGCTTTCTGCTAGTGAAATGGGGCAAAATTTGTCCATCCACCCTTATACATTGAGATTTCAAATACTGCAATGAATGCCTTATCATGCAGACAACTGGGAATGAAATGTTACGATAAATTCTTTCTTTTTCTTTTTTTTCTTTCTTTCTTTCTTTCTTTCTTTCTTTCTTTCTTTCTTTCTTTCTTTCTTTCTTTCTTTCTTTCTTTCTTTCTTTCTTTCTTTCTTTCTCTTTCTTTCTTTCTTTCTCTTTCTTTTGTTCTTTCATTCTTTCGTTCTTCTGTAGTGGCAGAGATACATGCAGTGAGTGTCTTTGAGGTTTCCCAGGATTCTTAGGAAACTGATGCATCCCAGACCACCTCCTGAAGATGTGTGCCCTCATTTTCCACAATGTTCTATCTTCAGCAGGAAATGGTAATTCCTAGCACCCCTAATTAGTGGCCCTTTGAAGCTCTCCACTGGGTTCCAAGCCCTCATGTCTCCTGAGCTTTTTGAGCTTTCTGCATGCGTAGTCTGAAAGACATCTGGTAAGTATAATACTCTGCATTAATCAGATACAAGGTAAATTTTTTGCATTCTAATCGCTCATGTCTAGAATTGAAATCAAGTGCTGAAGAGATTTTAACTCATACCAATCTGTTTGTTTCTTATACATGTTGTTCATTTTGATTTCATCCAGATTTTCAGTCTCAGTGTTTCTTGGCCTTGGTGATATCTTTTGCAGTAAGTTCTGAAGTGCAATTTTGTTTTACAGGAGAAAGGTATTTTGGAGCAACAGTGTTTTAATTGATTTTTCCCACTTCTGAAGAACCTTGCTTTCTTTTTCCATGAAGCAGAGACCTTCAGTCTGTATCCTCCACTCTCTTCAATAAAAAACACAGCTTGATTACATAAAAGTTTTTTCTTTCAAAAATAAAAAATCCAAATCTTTCTATTCTCGTTCATAGAAATCTTTTCAATTTCCAAATTCCATTTCTTGACCAAATATTCTCTAAATTCTCTAACTTTATAGAAATCATATGGCCTATGCATGGACAATTTAGATACAAGAAAAAAGTGATGCATGCAAATGTAGTACATAGTTTCATATTATTCTTTACCACTTTTTTAATACATCCAATATTTCATTTGCTCTTTGAATGCAAATGCATACTGAACTTAAGTCTTCATTGAGCTGTTTTCAGTGATCCTGAGGTTTATTTCCTGAGCTGATATGATTACTTTAAAGCATGTGAATGGTATGAGCACTTAGGGTGTCTCCTTTCTTGTATTAGCTGTTCTTCTTTATGGTATCACTGCTGATTTTCATCTATCATTGTGATGTTGGTTCATTTCTACAACTCCCTTATCTTGATTAAAATTCTCAGTTGTTTCTCTTTTCTCTGGTCTCAGACCTGTTAGCATAACATATGCATATCTTCCTATGGCTATGTTTTTTAAGAGCTTATAGTAACACACCTTGTCAAATACATCTTAAAACACTAAATACATTATACATATTGATTTTCTCTTTCTCTCTCTTTTATTAGTACATTCAAAGAAATTGAACAGACTGAATCTCCACTGTCACAAATCATACTGATTTAACCATCTTATTAGATGATCTTTCAGGTGGTTTACTATTCTGCTTTGAAGTTTCATTTCAACATTTTTAACAGATACATTTTAATGTTTACTTCTCTGTAATTCTCTGGATCACACATACAGTATCAAAAAAACATATGAGTATGCTTTATGCTACATCCTAACCTTTCATTATAAGACCTAATTTGTTATTCAGAATCAATTCACAATTACCTGAGTAAATCTAAGGAGGAGATGCTTATATGAACAACTTCAGTGGAAACTTCCTGTGAATGTCTGCTTACCAGTATTACTGAGACCCTCACAGTTCTTCCATGTGAATATTCCCATAACTGAACTACACTGTCTTAATGTTTTGCTCTACATAACAACTTATCATTCTGTACCATATCTACTGGCATCAAAGTATTACTTGACAAAAGGAAGCAAAAAACTAGTGCTTGTCTTAAGAGAGTAAGGTACCAGACAAGATATGTAAGGGGCAAATTTTTACCCTTAGGTATCATCTGCTTTTTAATCTTATGCAGTCACTATTGCAAAATTTAAATGAAGAAATAGAAGACAATGTTCAAAGCTGGAATAGCAATAGATGAAGGCAAAATCTCTTAGCTGCCACTAGTCTTTGATGTGTGCTCATCTGAGAGAAAACTTGGTCCAGAACTGTATTTACATTTGTTCTGCAAGTATTACTGCAAGAGGGCTTATGAGTGAGGGAACATATGGAGAGGCTGGCAGGCATGGATTCCCTGGTGTGGTGGTTAGATTCTTTGCTCTGAAAAGGCAAGCTTTTAAAATTCATTTGAACACTATAAAATACACAACTAGTGTGCCAAGTAAGTCTGTATTTAGAGAAGAATTATAATTGTGAAAAGGCATTAAATATTTTAAGATCTAATGCAACTTTAGACTTTAAATAATTATTCTATAAGTCTATATGATAGTGTAACATTGCAAGCTGAATTAATTCTCAGTCCTGTCACACAATTAATATATAAAATCTAAAGAGTTTCTTTGAATTATTTTTTAGCATCTGGACTCCCCTACCTTTACTTAATTATCATTTATTGTTGTACTTGTTCTTTAAAATCTTGAAAAATTTTCTGGTTCCACAGTGACAGTAATTCTTTCCATTGCATGACATCCTTCAGTTAGACTAAGCTTGATCCACATTCCGTTAAAATCATTGGGAGTATTTTTAACAAATTTCAGTGGACATAGATCATGTGTTGGAAATGTGTGACTAACTCCTAGCTCTCTTGTCCTGATCATATTTAAACTATTAGTGCCATTTAGCATATACACTGAAATGCTTGATGAATAACAGAATGTAGGTGTCTATATTTCTTTATTCATGTAAAATATACAATGATAGCTACATATTTTTTTATTGGACTTATCTAATATTGCAATTGTTTGATATAAAATTCAAGAATAGTCTCTTTGTTAAACTTGGTTTT
>VXBX01000895.1:303-10862 GCA_013400415.1 Scytalopus superciliaris
TACTGGTCGGTCCCTATAATCTCTGTCTCTGTAGTCATCCTCATATCTAGGGTATTCATAAGGCCTTTCCATTCTCTCCCTAACATAGATGGGTCGGTGTCATGAATCTGAGAAGTCCTCCATATCTTCCACTATGGTCTGTATCCAGGTATACATGGTGTCCACATCCGGTTCATCCATCTTTGGGTGGTATACTGTTATTAAGCAGTGGACCAATGATGCAGGGGCACCTTTAACTACTTTTCTCCACATCAGATACTTACAGCAGATCTTCTCTGCTTCTAGGCAATCATAATAGTCTGGGTCACAATAGAGGAGTTCCAACATGGCTAACTCCTGTAGGTACTGGATGCCTTCTTCTGCAGTTGTTCACTTTTTCAGAGAACTCGTTAGATATTCTTTAAATGGGTATCTCTCCTTCACCGCATGGAGGATCCAGAGCCAGAGACTGCAATTAAATGTCTCCTTTGCAATTTAATGTTCAATTTCACGGTCTCGGGCAATGGATCCGAGCTGCCTTGCTTCATGACCTTCTAACATGTGACTTGTAGCTCCATTGTCCCAGCATCGTACTAGTCAGGTGAAAATTCATTCCCCAGGCTGGTGGCTGAAATCCTTTCGTAAGTCTCGGAGTTCTGCTGGTGTCATTGATTGCAATAACTCACTTTCTCACAAGACTTACGCTCCAAAATAGGGATCTCTCATATCTCTTCTACGTGGAACCGCTTCCTCTTTGCTCCTCCCACATGGAGGCAGAGGCTGAGAGTGCTGCGGGGATGGGCTTCTACACCGGTCTCTCCACCCATGGGGCTGAGGTAGCGCAGTGGAGTCTGCTTGTGGTGGTGAAGGAGATCTAGATCTCAGGTATTCTTTCAACTCCTCCGATGTACAGCCAAGAAGAGAATACTCAGGTGTTATTATTCTCCTTGGTGGTTTACTGGCCATCAACGCTGCCACCCCTTCCTCCTTTCGGCGTGCTCTTGGTTCTTTTGGGCGCGCTCCTACTTCTTTCGGACATGATCCCAATTCTTTTGGGCATGCTCCTGATTCTTCCGCTGTGCCTCTAATTCTTTTGAGTGTGCTCCTGATTTTGCAACTGTTTCTTCCACTTTTGAGGCTGTCTAATCGTCCACTGTTACATATCCAGGTGGGATAGGTCTGTAGGCTCCTTCTTCTTCCTCTCCTATTGTACGTCTTAATCTTGGAATTAGGCTTGTAGATTCTGCAGGCTCCCTTATCCATGTCTTCTTTTTACTTATAGGGGCAATGATGAGGTTAGGGTTTGTAGTCTTGAGTCCCTGTCTCAGTCATAACCTCGACTTTAGGTGCCATAAATTGCGTCGCCGGTGGTGTGGCTTAAATCGCTTGAGTCACTGATGGTGTGATTGGAGTCACCAATGGCATGGCTTGCGTTGCCAGTGGTGTGGTTTGAGTTGCTGGTAGTGTAGTTTGAGTCACCAGTACAACCTGAGCTGCTGGTGGTACAGTTTGAGTTGCCGGTGGTACAACTTGAGTAGATGATGGCATGGTGTGAGTCGTCGGTGGTGTGGCATGAGTCACCGGCGGCACAGCTTGAGTGGCTGATGGCGTTGCCTGAGCTGCTGTTGGTATAGTCTTAGTCGCTGGCGATGAAGTTACAAAGTATAACTTTTCAGTTCCAAATTGCAAGCTTCAGATGAAAATATGAACTGTTTGGTATTCTTGCAACATAAGAGTTTCTTTGAAATTTACTAACTGCAATAGTTGTCAGTATTTGAGAATTATTGTCTGTATAGACCAAGCAAAAATCAGTTGATGAAAATAGATCATCTGAAAAATAAAGCTGACATGTCTTTCAGTGTTTTATTTTCTAGTGTACAACTTCTCCATGTGTGTCCTTTGAAGTGGTAGAAACACCAAGCTATTTGGCATACTGCTTACATGGCCATGACTTTGAAAAGATGAACTATGAAGTTAGGAGTACTTCTCCATTTTTTTCTACGTAGTGCAAATGTATTGTCCCCTTGGGGCAAAACCCAAAGCATTTTCTAGACTCCATTTCTATATTATCCTAGACCTGAGAAGGACCAAAAAATAAAGGCTGCTATGCCCAAAGCATATCCATATCTGTGGGTAGAATATTAGACTCCCTTGTCCTGTTATGGGTTTTCTCTTCTGCAGATAGTTGAGCAGCTGCTTAATGTGATTTGGAAGTGTGTTTTGTCATATGGTCTGAGAAGCTTGCATGTCTGGGGATTTTAATAATTTCTGCAACTTTAAAAAGAAGGTCAGACAATCTCTGAGCCAGAGACAAAAATTTCCCTCTTTGGGCTTTATCTTTTATCCTAGAATTATGAACCAAAGCCATGTAAGCCTCACTATTGCTTTGTCTGTGTATCAGCAGGAAAACGTGTTAACCATTGCGATTTTAATTGCTCTGGGGTCCAGGTATTTCTGCCTCCTGTGTTGAGGATATCATACATGATCTGAAGTGTGCCAAAAGAGATTGTCATTTTGGTCACTTGTGTAAAACATGTGGACCAATGGACTGTGTGGATATTTTCAAGCTGTTTATTATCTTATTAATATTTTAAGTATTTTATGAAATGGCAATAACTTCAATAGGAGATTTTAAAAGGTTCCTCACCTTCATCTTGTGCACCCACTGTTTAAGCAACGTTCTTTGAAGGAAGAGAGTTGAACTTCCTGCTCTGGAAAAGACAGGAAAGAGTTGAAGTCCCACATGCCAGTTGAGGACCAACTTCTATTTTGGTAGGCTTTATCATGACCCACTGGTAACGGGGCATGATGTTCGCTGTAAAGACTCATTGGGCTGAACAAAGACACCCAACCAAGGGTCAAGGAACTCATGCTTTTATTGTATACTCACTTTAACTCTAGCAAACAGCCCACTGCTTAGACTCAAAAGGTGTTGGCTAACAAGCCTTTACATTTTACAATACACTTCTCAAAAGCAGTAGCTAACAAGCCCTTAATTTACTTCAATAAGCTCCCAATTCCCACAACAAACTTCTCAAAGGTACTGGCTCACAAGCTGCTTCCCATGGACAGGCAGGTGTTCAGCCATCTCCAGGAGAGCAGGGCCCTCCATGCATAACGGTTACTTGGGAAGACAAACACCATCACTCCAAAGACCCCCCCCCCTTCCTCCTTCTTCCCCCCACTTTATATACTGAGAATTATGTCATATGGTCTGGAATATCCTTTTGGTCAGTTTGGACCACCTATCCTGGATGTGTCTTCTCCCAACTTTCCATGCATCCCCAGTCTTCTTGCTAGTGTGGCAGTATGAAAAGCAGAAAAGGCCTTGGCTCTGAGTAAGCCCTGCTCAGCAATAACAAAAACATCTCAATATTATCAACTCTGTGTTCAGCACAAATCCAAAGCACAGCCCCATACCAGCCACTGTGAAGAAAATTAACTCTACCCCAGCCAAAACCAGCACAAACAAGAACATGGGTATTTGCTGAAAGAGTGTTGTATTAATCATAACTGACATACATGTAAACTGTTAACTCACTACTAGTGAAAGACATCTATTTGCTGTGTTTTAGCATAATTATTCACTCAAGTGAGAGAAATATTAGAATAACTGCAGTGATAAAAGCATTGCAAATATATAGGATCTAAAAAATTAGCCTGTTGGCTCCTACAAGCTGGGTGAGTTTTTAAGTTCAATATTTTGGACTGAGATACTGAAAACATTACCATATTGGTGACTTAATGGATGATACACATTCCTGAGAGTGACTGAATTGCAGACCTCCCTGACTTCAACAGATACTTAGTGCTGTATTCTAGCAATGTTGAGCCAACGCTTCATGTGTCACCCCAGATGCAATGTTACTGTATGCAGTTAAATCATTGCTGCTGCAGCAGTTTCTTAGACGTTTTTCAGAAAAGAGCGATGCAGTTATGAAGTGTATCGTTAATTACTGCTTGTGTTTTTTAAGAATTGAACAAATCCAGCTGTGGTGTGATGTCTACCACACTAAGCACTATGCAAATAAAGAGGAAAAAAAGGGCTCCTGCCCTAAAGAATTCCCTTTCTCTAGGTTTGTCTTTATTTGGATTAGTAACTAAAGACACAGCTGAAGTTTTACTCCTGACTGCTGTATGCAACACTTGAAAATTTAGGTACTTTGGGGAGAGATGGAAATGGGGCAGTGGGAAGATGATGCACCCTTAGCAGGTCGTGCTCTTCTTCAGCTTCTGATTGCCCATGCTGGCAGACACAGGGCAGACCTAACTTCAAGTGAGACAAAGGAGTTGAGTGAAGAGCAGTTTTGATTGCATTCTTCATGAGCTGAGCCCTGAAACTTTTCCCTTCTGGTTACATTGCAGGCAACATGTGGTGGGCTTTTTGTAGGCCTTCCTTGGTAACCAGGGTCAAAACATAGGAAGTATTCCATCCCCTTCCTTTACATAATCAAGTGCATATAAGGCTGGAGGAGGAGATTCTCCCTCTCTTTTCCTTCACGGCTTAGCTCAGTGACAAGTCTTGGTGTTTTCGTCTTGCTTATCCGTGTGAGCGAGGCCTGATCTGAGAGTTGTCTGGGCTGGCGGCGGAGGTGAAGGATCTGCTTTTCCTAAGGGAAGTAGTGAGTTTTCTATTGTGTTCGTTATTTATTAATTCCTAAGCTGGGCTTATGTCATGTATGCTAAACATCAAGAACCAGTGTAGGACTGGCTGCTAGTAGGCTGATCATACCATGCAGTTGGAGAGCTTGGACACACATATGCATCACCATGGGTTTACATATATATATGTATATATGTGTGTGTGGGGGGGAAGTAAGTACAAGCTCAAGCATGAGTTCAAACCTACCCTTATTTGACTGTTCACACAATCGCAAAGTATTTATTAGTGTAAAAAACTGCAGATGATAGAAAAGTATATTGCTTGGCCCAAACCTGAGGTTCAGGATTTTTATTTTTTTTATTTTCCTGAATGTATTTGCATTTTCCTGACTCATTGCAACCTTATATTTACATGTCCAGCTAATTGACTCAACACATTTCATTTTTTTCCTGGATAACTCCTCAGCACCTATTTAAGTTGCTGTTTGTATTGTGTGTTTCACAACTTGGAAGTATTTATTTCTATCAGTAATTTTGCATTGCCCTGTCTTCTTGGCTGCTAGCATTTCAAGAATAATTTCTTCACTAAAAGGGTGGTTAAGCATTGGAACAGGCTGCCCAGGGAAGTGGTGGAGTCACCATTCTTGGAGTTGTTCAAAAAACAAGTAGATGTGGCACTTTGTGATATGGTTTAGTGGCCATGATGGTACTCAGTCAAAGGTTGGACTTGATGAACTTGGAGATCTTTTCCAGCCTTAATGATTCTATGATTCTATTGCTATAAATGTCCCTTGTTAAATGTGGTATATGACCTTGTGTTGTCTAATCTCATACTTCAAAACAAGCACTGAAACTTGCAAGTTTCTCTTAAGCCCTTAGCAGCATTCAGTGAGCACCACTATCTGTTTAACATCAGTCTTTGGGCAATGTAAAACAGCATTCACATCTGCTTTTCACCACCTTTAAGAACAAAAATAGATGTAGCACAGCTTTTTGCAGTGTTTTTGATCCAGGCCCTCTTCACTGTTCGAAAGATAATCCCGATCACTGGAACATGATCTCCTGGCAGAAGCTCTTTTCGTCAGATCAGAAGCTTTAAATGTATGGGCAAGTCTTTACAGAATCTGTAGAGCTGGACCTAAAAAAAAAAAAAAGAAAAATAATAATTTATTCCAGATGTGTATTCACCTAATATGCATTAGGAGGTGACTCCTGTTTTTTTTCCTAAAATGTGTGCTAGCCTTTTCTAGGGCTGCCATAGTGCTGCTTTTGTTTTGAAATACATCTTGCTCACTGGACTGTCCAAACCAATGCTTGGTGTTCACATCTTTAAATTCAGAAACCAGGATATGTTTCTGCAGGTGTACTTAGGCCAGAGGAGGCCTGCTCAGCCTCAACAGTCTACAAGGGTGACAGTGGGAGTTGGGAGGTGCTGGATTAGGTGCTGAGAACAATGGATAGATTAGTGAGGATGGAGTAGGGGGGATGTTCATGGTGTACAGCCTGGAGTGAGACCAGCTAGAGTTGCGAGCTGGGAGGCATTAGGGGTTATCACAGGCCCTGTCCTCCATTCAGGCATCTCTGAGCAAGACCCTTGTTTTCAAGCAGGGATGCACATAAGGAGCTGCTCTGTTCTCCCCTCTTCTTTCACCCTGTCCTCCTCTCCCCTTTCACCATTAGAAACCTGTGTGGATTGTTGCACCATTGGCAGCGATGAATCTCTGCTCAGAGTTTTGCTCATGTAGATTCAAATACAAGGGCTGTAGGCTATGGGGAAGTGTTTTTAGAAAATTTTAGATGAAATGTGGTATGTTATTGTTAGTAATGCTGTTTGCAAAGTTGCGCAAATAACTTTTTTTCTAAGATTTACTAAACTAAGTCTTGCAAACTTCAGTAGATACTGAACAAAT
This sequence comes from Scytalopus superciliaris, assembly GCA_013400415.1. Taxonomy (NCBI): domain Eukaryota; kingdom Metazoa; phylum Chordata; class Aves; order Passeriformes; family Rhinocryptidae; genus Scytalopus; species Scytalopus superciliaris. The sequence continues at coordinate 6,795 of VXBX01000895.1, forward strand.
TAAAGATGACATTTTAGAACAAATGACCATTGCTTTTTAAAATAAAGCACTGTCACGTAAAAGGGGGGGGGGATATGCCCAACCCTTGAGGAGAGGTTTTCTTGACACACAGAAATGTGTCTGTTAGTGCCCCAGGGAAAATAAAACCATGTATGTCCAATTCAGTCTGTCAGGTGTCCTGTAAGAGAACTCTTCACCACACAGATTCACAAGAACAGGGTAATTTGGTTGCACTTTTTCAGAGGTTGCCATGCAACAGCGTAAGGGAGACCCTTCAGCAGGTTTTCCCATGTGTTATTCTGCTGCCAGCAAACTGTCAGCATTTTATACAAGATTAACAGTCTACAGAATAACTCTATTAATACAAATTGCGTCAAGTTAATAAGGTTTCTGGTTGTTGGTAATAGGGTCTAGCTGCAAAAACGTATTTAAAGCAATGTAATGATACTATAAAGCAAGCACAAGCAGAAACTCTGATACAAAACAATCTACTAATATATTATGGAGCAAAAGTGAGCTCTAGTCCTTAAAAGCAACAGTCAGTGTGCATAGAATAGTTTCTCACTTGACAGGTGTGCCTGAACAGGGGGAGGGAAGACAGGTTCAGCCCGTCAGCTGATCCCACCAGTTTCAGTGGAAATCTTCCTCCAATTTCTCCCCATTTCCAACTTTCTTTTATACTATTTCTTTAGGTTTAAGTGGACTTTGAATGAATCTAGTAATAAGTGCTTAATTGGGTAGTTGTCCTTGACATCTATCTTTCTTGGTGGACAGATACAGCACGATCACAGTGTCACCATGTTTCCCTTCCTGGAGGTTGCTTGTGAAGGGAGGCCACAGTGCCTTCACATCACTCCCCTCTCTGGTGCATCCTCCATCTTATCAGTGTTTGGGGAACCTTTGTGGGGCATTGTTGACTATGTTTCATCCGAGAAGCAGCAGCTGAGTCTCATCTCTAATTCTTACTCTCCTTTAACTTTTAACCCTATCCATTACTCCACAAGCACATTGGCTTTTTTATGTGTACTTTGGCAAGGTTCTTTGATTGACTTAAAATAAGCTAAAATTTTAAGGTTAATTGTTTCACTAATAATTCAACACCTCATTGAAGGCACTTCAAAAAAGCAAGCAAGTTTGTGTTTAAACATATGTATAAGCTCTTATACATTGCTGACCTCCAGCTGTATTCTGCCTAGGTTTTAAAGGAAATTCCTCTATATGACCAGTATGAATCTATATGCATTAAGAGGGCAGTATTAATGGTTTCAAGCTTTCCCCTTGTATTCCTTTCAGTAATTATAATTTTTTTTATTTATTTTTAATGACAAAAAATGCATAATGCATTTAGTGGTTAATGGTTTAGTGTTTGATAATGAATGTTTTTTATTGATGTAAAATCATTTGAAGATTATACAGAGTCCAGAATTTAGTTATGCTTTCAGCTTGCTAATGCTGTAAATGTCAGTATTTTTCTTCCATTTTGGTCATTCTAGAAATAACATCTAAAGCTGTTTTCCATACCAAAACTGAAGAGTTGTCATATTTATTTAACCAGCTCCATCTGGGTTCAAGTAATTTCCAAATTTCAGTTTTCCACAACCTTGCATGGATTTCTGCTATGCCAACAGAACACAGAGAAAATTTTCACTAAGCTTGGTTTTGTTTGTTGAAAGAAGTATCCTTTTTGCATAAGAGGGGATTAAATATTTTTCAAATTGTGCCCTACCTCACAGATTCCTCACTCCTTGAAGGAGAAAATACAGGTCATCTGGCATGGTCCTGCTGCTGGCACTACTGCATGAGGAAAAGATTTTTTGGTGTTTTTTTGGGCCAGGCTGGAGATGATGAGGTCCATCAGCTGTAGCAGCCAATACCAAACTTTTAGCCACTATGCTGGAGGGCCATGGGGACAGGGAAGGTGTGGAGCCAGGCCCTGCCACCACCTCACAGCACCTGAGGAGAGTTGCTGCTCTTGACCTCCAGGCAGCTATTTGGCACACTAGGTTCAGAATATGGCCTCTGCCACTCAAGTACCAGCATCCTTGGCCATGCAGTCTTCAGTGTACACTTAACCTTGTTAATAATTTCCCTGCTACAGTTTAAAAAAGAAAAGGAAAATCTTCTGTATGGTCTTTCTGCAAGTACATCACACCAGAGAGAATTTCTTATGCTCGCAACTGAGAGCTTGTACCAGTGCTGCAGACAGGAGATTCCACGAAGAGTGCAGCCTAAATGCAAATTTAGGAAAAAAATATTAAGAGTAGATAAATACTGATAGCAGAGAAAATATTTTCTGCATATTTGCTATTCAAAACATCCCCCAGCCAAGTTAAGAAGCTGTTGTTAGAAGTTGTACAGAGAAAAATCACACAGGCTTCTCTGAATTTGGAAATTCCACATTTTATTTATAATGCAAGGCACTACCCCCATTACATTTAAAAAATGCAAAAAGCTCTTTTTCCCTAAGTCTGCTGAATTATATGGTATTTTAACTTGCCCTGTATGTTGTGGTTTAAGCCCAGTCAGCAACTAAGCACCAAGCAGCCACTCGGTCCCCCAGCAGCAAGATTGGGGACAGAATCAGAAGAGTAAAAGCTAGAAAACTCATGGGTTGAGACAAAGGAGAGAGTTAACAGGAAGAGAAAAAGCCATGCACACAAGCAAAGCAAAACAAGGAATTAATTCACTGTTTCCCATGGGCAGGCAGGTGTTCAGCCATTTCCAGGAGAGTAGGTGCCCATCACGTGTAGTGGTTACTGGGAAAGACAAGAGCCATCACTCCAAATGTCCCCACCTCCCTCCTTCTTCTCCTGTATTGGGTCTGGCTGAGATGGAGTTCATTCCCCCATAGCAGCCCTTACAGTGCTGTGCTTTGCATCGGTAACTAGAAAGGTGTTGATAACACACCAGTGTTTTGGCTACTGCTGAGCAGTGTGTGGCTAGCCTTCGCAAACGACGATGCTTTTTATGCCTGCGCGAATGGATTTATTACGTGGAGCTCAGCGTGCGCGGAACTGGCCCCACCCCCTTTAGCCCTGGGACACTCTAGCCTTGGCCGGGGCAAGCCCGGACGAAGTTGGCAGAGCGAGACCCGCAGGACTCGAACCGGNATCTTATTTTCTCTCCCTTGTCCAGCTGGGAAGGGGAGCGATAGAGCGACTTGGTGGGCACATGGTGTCTAATCAAGGTCAACCCACCACATTCCCCCAGCTTTATATACTGAGCATGATGTCATATGGTCTGGAATATCCCTTTGGTCAGTTTGGACCACCTGTCCTGGATGTGTCTCCTCCCAGCCTCCCATGCACCCCCAGCCCCCTTGCCAGTGTGGCAGTATGGAAAGCAGAAAAGGCCTTGGCTCTGTGTAAGCCCTGCTCAGCAATAACAAAAACATGTCTATATTATCAACCCTGTATTCAGCACAAATCCAAAGCACAGCCCCATACCAGCCACTGGGAAGAAAGATAATTGTACCTCAGCCAAAACCAGCACACTGTAGTAAGAGTATACCTTGACCCTCCATTCTACCTGACTGCCTGGTGAGGGGTTGAAGATGGGCGAGGCATGAGACACAGCAGGCAGGGGAACAAGAGAAGTGGGAACAATATGCAGTGAGCAGCAGCTGTGCTGCCCAATTCCCTCCCAAATCACTGCCCATAGAGCAAACACAGACACTGCTGTGCACAAATTCATATTCCAAATCCAAATTGCATGTGTCAGGGCACTGGGGGAAGACTTATTCGAAATGCCTTGTTAAACAGACATATGAAGGAAAGGAAGATAACATCACTGCTGATGAACTGCATTTTTACTGTTTTATGGTGTTTGCCACATGTAGATTCCAGCTGACAAGAAGACAAACCTGCTTCCCCAGGAGATAGCATGGAGGTTTTCCTCCTGAAAGATATAGGCAGAGAACTTTCTCTGTTAGCTTGCTGGCTAGTGTCACTGTAGGGACCATAGGAATACATTTCTTGAGGGCAATGTATAGGGAGTCCTGTCTGTGAACTGTAGTCATTTGTATGGTGTATTGATTTTGTGTGAACAGGTTTTGGTAGCAGGGGGAGC